>SJYC01020223.1:0-25546 GCA_006408675.1 Madoqua kirkii | reverse complement strand
AATTCTTGGCTTTCACTTCCTAGCTGGTGAATAAGAACCGCTGAGTAATTCTCCCAAGAAAGTGTATGGCAGTACCGGTGAGTGCCCATGCCTGTTAGTTCACATGTCATTCTTTCGGCTTTGAAGTTATATTGTGCTCTTGGCCTAAGTATAGCAAAAATACAGGCAGAACTAACAGTGTATGTGGGGTCTTCCACCAAGGATGTTTGCTGACTTAGGCAAACATTTTGTTAGAAGATTCGATGATCTTTAACAGTCACTGATGTCAGTGGTTAAATTTAAGTGAGGACCTCAGAGTTTGTCTTTCTAAAATCTATAGCTACATTTTTGTTCAGAGTAAACTGTGGTAAACTAATATTGTTGTATTTAATCTTTTCCCCTACACTTGTCCTCCTCTTTCCTCGAAATATTGTTAAGCTACTAACAGATGTCAAGGACTGCAGAGAAATGACATTGGTCTTTTCTGTCTTTAGTGCTTCCAAAAGTGAGGGTAGTGAGGCTGAAGAAATTGAATGGGATACCCTGCTTTTAAAAATTAAAACCAAACGGATCCAACAAACTTCTGAGCAAGCTCTGTTAAATAAAGTTCAAAATTTTACATGCTAGATTAAAAAAATATATTGTATGGTGAAAACGTGAGTTAAAAACAGTGCCACTCACCACTTCTATCCCATATCTGGTCATAGTGCTAATTTTTAATTAACATTCATAGTAAAACTTGGCATTTTGTAACAGATATTTACTTCACTGATTATGAAGGAAAGTTTAAATTGTATGGCTTTTCTTGCATATGTATTCAAGTTTTTAAATTCATGCATTATTATATTTTTTAGTTTAATGTGATACCTGGTATCATAACATGTAACTCAAGGGCTGAATCTGTCCGGCAACATTGAAATTACCCACCCATAGCAACATTCAGAGTATTCAACCAATAAATATATAGCATGCTCTAAGCTCTTACCTAATTGGCTGTGTTGTCTTTTATGTCATAATCATATCACCCAACAGTAAACAGTATCTAGAGTTACAGTAATGAGACTGGGAATTTTTTTTTTCAATCTAAAGTTTTTCCTCTCTCTCTCTCTCTCAAAAAATCCAAAACTCATAAGACTTCTTTAAGAATTTCTTACAAAAACATGCTGGAAGACAGTGGAACTTCTTTTTACCCAGAAGGTATTTTTCATTTTAATAGTTTACATTGATCATCAACAGATGTGGAAGCCACATCCTTTTGTTGGGTTGGTTCTTCAGTCACTTAAGCAGAGAGAGAGATGCGTCTACTCAAGGTTGGCACTCAGAGAAACAATGCTGCCTCTTCCTGGCTCATGAACTTCAGCTTCCTTTGGCTGCTCAGCCAGCACGGTTGCAGAACCAGCGCTGTTTGGACTGCTTACATGAACATATCGTTTCATGTTGGGAATCGCATGTTGTCAGAGTTGGGGGAGACTGGCGTGTTTGGAAGAAGCTCCACTTTGAAGAGAGTGGCGGGAGTCATCGTGCCTCCAGAGGGAAAAACACAAAATGCCTGCAGCCCCAGTACCAGTTTCAGGAAGCTGAAGAACTCGCAGACATGGCTCGCCCTTGTCGAACGGGGAGGCTGCACCTTCACCCAGAAGATCAAGGTGGCGGTGGAAAATGGAGCCAGTGGAGTGATCATCTATAACTTCCCAGGAACTGGCAATCAGGTCTTCCCCATGTCTCATCAGATGTTTGAAGACATCGTTGTGGTGATGATTGGTAACTTAAAAGGCATGGAGATTTTGCATTTGATTCAGAAGGGTGTTCATGTGACCGTCATGATTGAGGTGGGAAGAAAACACATCATCTGGATGAATCACTATTTTGTCTCCTTTGTGATCGTCACAACCGCGACGTTAGTGTATTTCATCTTTTATCATATTCGAAGACTTTGGGTAGCAAGGATTCAGAACCGGAGGTGGCAGCGGCTAACAAATGATCTCAAGAAAGCATTTGGCCAGCTTCAGGTTCGGGTACTGAAAGAGGGGGACGAGGAAGTAAGCGGCAATGGAGATAGCTGCGTAGTTTGTTTTGAACTCTATAAGCCTAACGATACAATTCGTATTCTGACTTGTAAACATTTTTTCCACAAGAATTGCATTGACCCCTGGATCTTAGCCCATGGGACATGCCCCATGTGCAAATGTGATATTCTTAAAGCTTTGGGGATTCAGGTGGATGTTGAAGATGGAACAGAGTCCTTGCAAGTTCTAATGTCCAACGAATTGGCTGATATCCTGTCATCTAGTGAAGAGGGCACAAATAATGAACTTCCTCCTTCAGAAAGGTCAGATAAAGTGACACACGTGGAGGAGGAGGAGCCCCTTCCTTCTCAGGACGTCGGCCAGTCTAATGCAGTAACAGCGGACATCCATCCTCCGCCTTGACAGCATGGCCTTCGAGGAAGTGAATTAAACCTGTGTGTGAAATCAGGTCCTAAATACTGACAAGCAGTTTGTCCAAATGTGACTTTCGTGTCTTTTTTGTTGTTGTTGTTACTTTGGTAATTTTCTGCATTTGTCAAGTCTCAGAAAAAAGAACAAGCCCGAGCAGGGTTTTTTTGGTTTTGTTTTTTCCATTTCTCACCTTTGCTAAATGTATTTTTTTATCAGTGTATGTTGCTCCTGTGAGTATGTTCATTTCTATGTGCACATGAATTTTTATTTTACTTTTTGGTCACCCCACGTGGCTTGCAGGATCTTAGTTCCCTGACCAGAGATTGAACTTGGGCGACCACAGTGAAAGGACTAAGTCCTACCCTCTGGACTCCCAGGGAATTCCCAGTCAAGGACAAAATTTATTCCTGAATTTTTTTGCATATATATTGGGCTTTATTTTGGTAGGAAAATTGTTAATATATTTATATGTTCCTTATAATACAGAAACTATCAATGAAATTTGAAAAACATAAATGAGCTTTTATAAGCTAGTGAGAATAAAATTTATCTTTTGATATTTTTAGTACAGTATGCTAACTTGAAAGTCATTATGCTATGTTCTCTTCATTCTTGGTGTGAAATGTTTGCTGTATGGAATTGTACAGTTTTGACACATAATTCTGTTCAAACCATTAGTACATTAGTATGTGATCTGTGTATATATGGTGATAGAAATTTTAGAGTTAAAATAACAGCACTCTTTAAGGGAATAGCAGATATTTTAGCACCGAGTATTGCTAATCACAATTGTTACAATGTATAGAAAGACTTAAATAAAGAATTCCTGTGTTTAGTCAGAGTGTACTTGTTTCACTTATGCCCTACCCCACTCCCTAGTTAATTTTTTGTAATTAAATACAACACTGTAACTATGTCATTATTTTGTAGATAAGTACTAGAATGTAGAAGTTATTATGAATTGCTGGGATTGTTAGTTTTGTTCACTCTATATTCCCAGGATCCAGCACTATATATTTGAGTAAATGAATAATAATTTACTCAAATATTTGAGTAAATGAATAATAATTATTTTTTAAATAATGTAATTATTATGTGTTAATCTGAAAAACTGGACTGTTTATCCAAATCACACAAAATAGTGGGAACTTAATCCTGAAAATTTTTATCCCAAATCACTTTGATAAAACAAAAATTTACTTTTTAGCCCAGGCAGAATTCAGCATCACAATTTAGCATGGATAATTTAAGAGCCTTGAACTCTCCAAGGCTGACACAGGGATTTGAATTCTTGTACAACCCTAGAGAGAGCTCTATTAATAGGAATTTTGTGAGCTGCTGTGTGCTATCAATACTGGAATGCACAGCCAGGCAGGAAGGCGGTAGTTGATTCTAACTGCAATGCCAAGGAAGTCTATTTAAATGAAGAAGTACGCTCTTCGAAGACCAGAGAGAACTGAGACACAGGAAAAAACTAAGCAGATGGCCAGGTGCTGGCAGTCCCCAGACTCTGGGTTCTCAGGCTATTATCATTC
This sequence comes from Madoqua kirkii, assembly GCA_006408675.1. Lineage (NCBI taxonomy): Eukaryota > Metazoa > Chordata > Mammalia > Artiodactyla > Bovidae > Madoqua > Madoqua kirkii. Next base: position 21,594 of record SJYC01020223.1, on the reverse strand, counting down.
TGTGTACTCTTGGTAAATTCATGTGGAGTGTGTATTCCATGTTAGACCTAACACTTGAGGAATTTGTTGTGTGCTCTTCCCACTGATGATGACAATTGTCTGTCTATCCACTACACACATTTTCTCCTTTCTCTGCCATGCCTCCACTTTATTCATTATTGTCCATCTTAGATCTGACTTACCTCCATGTGTGAGAAATTGGCATGAATATGCTTTTGTAATCAAGCATTTCTCTGTTAATGTGGACATCAAACATTGAACACAGTGTGCTTATGATCTTGATTTGAGAATTTTCAACAGATGTTCATTAGAGGACAGTTAGAGTCTGTTTGAAACAGAGAAGGAAAAGGTCCCATCAGGGAACTCGGGAGCTGTGATTGCTTTAGTGCCTACCAGGTGGCAGGCAGCAGCCTGAGTTCTTTGCCTAGCTGTTTCGTATGTCAGAACAAAACAGTTTTAATCCTTGTCTTTAGAATGCTGTAAACAGTCAATAAACCACTTTTACTCTGGGTTTAATAACCAGAACCTGGAAATAGCACTGCTGTGTCAAATGTCAGGTATTATTCATTGTAATAGTTTTTTATACCTATTCTTTGGGCTACACATTTTCTCTTATACCTAGTGATGTAAATGGATTTTACCATAATGGTGTGGGACCATAATATGAATTATTTTGCCCCTAATACCAATGTCATGTGAATTTCCCTCGCATTCCTCCTTTGTATATATTTTTGCATTTCTCTGGTAATTGATTCCCCATGCTCGCCTCACTAGGTAGGAGTTTGACACTCCTTATAAAAATGACACTTGTTTATTATGAGGATAAATTGGACTTACTGTTTACTGACATGAAAATGATTCTGAAGCACTTGACCACTGATGAAATGACGCTACAGGTGAATTTACCTATACAGTAAATCATAAGTGTTGCCTCATATTAAAAGGCACAATATGTTTATAGTACGTATCCCTGTTTCTTGGCTATGGATTTACTCTAGTCATCCTATAGAGAGATGTTGGTCAGCCATAATATTTACAGTAATGTATTTCAAAGGATTTAGTGAGCCAGGATCTGGCATTTCTGATGGTATTTAAGCACAGTATATACATTAAAGTGTTTTCACCTATCATGCAACTCACTGGCTTTTGAAGCAGCTTGCATGAACACGTGGGAGAAAGGATTGGAGTCTGAAGAAGCATTAAAAAGGAAGCCTTTGCACACTGATACTGTGAAGTCCATTTAATGGCAACTTCATGTTCCTGCTCCATCATTTACCGTGAGCACTAGTTTTTGTAGTTTAGAATTTATTTATTTGGTTTTTGTACCTCCTTTTTTTTTTTAATGTTTAGTGCTTAGTAATCCTGACTCAATGGACGTGAGTCTGAGTGAACTCCGGGAGTTGGTGATGGACAAGGAGGCCTGGAGTGCTGCGATTCATGGGGTCGCAAACAGTCAGACACAAATGAGCGACTGAACTGAATGAAAAATAAGGATTATGGGTTGTTACAATTATTAATACAAAAATATGCATACCTAGTTTTCTAAACTGTAAGAATTTTGAGGGGGAAGAAGGGTTGAGTAATGAACTTTAAGTTAGAGACATGATCTGGTCCCAGGACACGGGTGTTAGAGTTGTATGTACACTTTACAACACTTGTACATTTTATAATACTTCAGCGTATATTTGTTGTTTAGTTGCTCAGTCGTGTCCAGCTCTTTGTGACCCAATGGACTGAGGCACACCAGACTTCCCTGTTCTTCACCATCTCCCAGAGCTTGCTCATACCCAGTATCCATTGAGTTGGTGATGCCATCCAACCATCTCTTCGTCTGTCATCCCCTTCTCCTCCCACCTTCAATCTTTTCCACCATCAGGGTCTTTTCTAATTAGTCAGCTCTTCGCATCAGGTAGCCAAAGTATTGGAACTTCAGCATCAGTCTTCCAATGAATATTCAGGACTGATTAGGATTGGCTGGTTTGATCTCCTTAATGTATGCATTAAACTCAAATATCATCATGACTTCACAACCAAAATGTCCCTTTTTTTTTAAATAGCAGCAGCACAGCTTAAAACACCTGTCTTTACAATTATGCTGTCATTTTTGTCAGGCCTCTGAGATGTTTTCTTTGATTTCGGCTGCTGGTAGGAATTTTTGTCCTCATTGTTAATGACCAGGGTAACTGATTTGGGAACGCTCCTACATCAGTAACATTTATCTCCTAATTCAGCAGCACTATTGCTGCTGCTTTCGTGGTTCAGACAGTAGAGAATCTGCCTGCAAGGCAGGAGACCCAGGCTCTATCCCTGGACTGGGAAGATCCACTGGAGAAGGCAGTGGCTACCCACTCCAGTATTCTTGCCTGGAGAATTCCATAAGGAGAGGAGCCTGGCCAGCTACAGTCCATGAGGTCACCAAGAGTCAGATAAGACCGAGCGACTAACACGTCCACGTTCATTGCTGCCACGTAAGTTCTGTCAGTTCTAAAAACTTCCCAACTTAACAGTGACTTCTTCAGCATTCTTTCTCTGAATCCTCTTGACCTTCTTACCGTTTGCTCTTTGTTCTCATCCCAAGCAGAGTTGCCCATAACCATCCTTTCCCATCCCATCTTATCTTCTCCAGCTTCAACCTAGAACCAGTTGTAAGACATTTCAGTCTTATTCTGTGTACCAAGTGATACCGAATTTCTTCTTTTCCACAGTTTTTTTTCTATGGTATCATTTGCCTACCCTGAGTTGTCTCTGTTGATATCCACCAGATCTTTACTTCTTTTTAAAATTCTTATATTAATCTCAGCTATTTCTGTTCCTCCATAGACCAGTACTTCTTAGCCATGGCTACACATCAGAACCTCCTGGAGACTTTTTAAAATGATCAGTACCCTGACTGTACCCAGGACCTCTGGGATAGGGCCCTGGTACTGGGTACCCAGGTGTTTCCAATTTGCAGACACGTTTGAGACCACTGCCAAAAATAAGGCTGTTCCAAAAGGCCTTTATATTAGTTGGGTTCCCAATTTCATCCTCTGTTTCCTTCAGATTTACTTATTGTCATTTTCCTGAAAATATGTAGATAAACATCTAAATATCAAGTTATAAAGAATTACATTTCATGGAGAGAAATTGATAAAGATTTCTGGGAGAATGGAGGAGTGGATTTCAACTAGAAAAGCAAGCCACTCTTAAATAAGGAAATAACATTTGAAATGGAACTGCTCAGTGGGGAAAAGGGCATTCTCATGGAAGAAACAACAGTATATTTTAAAGAAGTTTGACTGTCATGTAGAATTTTGGTTAAGGAAAATGAAGAACGGGAATTTTGGAGACAGTTGCAATAACCCAGGAGTTGATAAGGTGAAAAACTTTTACCTGAGCAAAAACAGCAGGTAAATTGGGTGAGATAAATCAAAGGTGGGTCATGTCCCAGATAATATTTTTTTATTTGCTGATGAGAATTTTCTACTTCATTTCTTACTGACCAAAGTAGCAGTGATTTCAAAACTTAGCTCTACCCGTAATTTTCATCTGCAGTTTAGCAGCCCAGAGTGAATGCAGAAAAGGGGGTGGGTTAGAAGGAGTTGAGGAGGAGTGTGAAGAGTTAAGGATGGCTCCTTGGTTTCGGACCTGGGCCGATAGGAGGTGATGGTACCATTCACTGAGGTAGAAAATATAGTTAGATGAAGCAAGTTTAGGGTAGAAGGGGAGTTCCCATTTTTAGTATGCTCAAGTTGAGGAATCCAAAGAACTTACAGGCGCTTTACTACATGGCTCAAAGTATAGGTCTGTGCTAATTAAGGTAAAATACAGCAGAAGACGTGATATATGCTAAGTGCTTAATTGTAGTAGTTTATTTATGAGAATTCACCTGTTGTTTACTTTCACATTAATTGTAGTTTACTATTAAATGAAATTTAATGTTACTACTTTGAACCCGTATCTCCGTTTGCAAAGTTGTAGTAATAGGACTTTTTCTCTCAGAAACGTGTCACAGCCTGAGTAAAGTTGATTGTTAGAATGATGGTGAGAGTGTGAGTCATAACCGGAGCTGCAGTACACTTACCGTTATATAAGCTTCACAGGTAGAAACCAACTAATCCTAACAGTAACTCTGAGGTGGGTGTCATCGGTACCCCCATTCTTTAGATGAGGAAACTGAGGCCCAGCCAGGCTAAGTAACTTGCCCAAAGTTAAACAGTATGTGGCAGAGCCTATATTTGAACTCAGTCTGGTTCCACAGCTCCTGATCTTTACACTACAGGTAGCTTGAAAAGCAGTTTTTAAGTAATGGAGAACATGTTTAGGTGAGTCTAATGTTGAGGACTTACAGGATTGGGCCTTAGAAGAAAAAACTATAGGCTCTGAAAGTGCTAACAGGAGGGGGTTAAAGTAGTAACCTGTGAGATCTCAGTGTAATTAGGAAAGAGGCGTGTGGGTAGATGAGGGTGTGGGAAGGGTACATCTGATTGAGTGAAAAAGCAAAATTAAGCTCTAGGAATGGCCACGCCCAATTAGAGGTACTGATGTTGAAAACTAGTCATTCCCTCAGGTAAAAACTTTAGTCAGAGGGGTTTTCCATACCCTTCCTTTCCTCTGAAGTTGGAAAGGGGCAAAAAAGAAATTTTTTATAATTCTCCTAATAACATCAGTTTGTTTTAGAAATTTGGGCCTTGGAAGCACACTTGCCCTATTGAAAAGAACGTCATGCTTTTCCATCCAATGACCTGCACACTCTTATCCTTCCCATAGGGCAGAACATCTTGGAACAGTGGTCCTCAGACCAGCAGCATGAGCTTCACCTGAACTCATATAGTTGTTGGAACTACACAGTCTCAGGCCCCACTGCAGACCTAAACTCTGGGGGCCCAGAATCTATTTTAGCACGTCTGTTTGATTCTGATGGACATTCAACTTTAAGAATCTCTCCTGTCTCAGAGGGTCAGTTCATTCTTGGAAACGGATGCGTCGCACGGTTGTAATCAGATAGAAATAATGTAAATGAAAATAATTGTAAATTTTAAAACTTTGCACAAATAAGAGTTGTTAAATTTTCCAAGACACACGTTTAGGTACCTTTCAGGTGCCACTGCTCTCAGATTTTATGCATAGCTTGTGCACTGATGCTTGTTCCTTTCCTCTTCCAGTTCTGGTTTCTTTACCACCACTATCACATTGCCAAGAGAGTTGTAAGGAAATGAATAGATAGTAGATAGCAGCTTATGAATTTCACAGTAGAAGATTAGGAGAAGCAAAACTGAGAAGCTGAAACAGCTTGGGCAGTCCATGCACTGGACTAGGCAGCCCACACTGGAAAGGATAGTATTTCACACCACCTATTCCCTAAATCCTGGACTTCACTGGTGGCTCAGACGGTAAAAACATCTGCCTACCATGCGGAAGACCAGCAATCAATCCCTGGGTTGGGAAGATCCCCTGGAGAAGGAAATGACAACCCAGTCCAGTACCCTTGCCTGGAAAATCCCATGGACAGGCGGAGGAGCTCACTTTTCACTTTCTTTCATTCACTAATGGTCTGAAAATAACACACGGAAACAATGAGCTATACATGGAATTCAGAAAAGAAACATAAATTCTTAGGTTTGGGACCATAAAACCAGCTTCACAAACACTGGAGGGAGAGTCAGTGTCTTCAAAATTGTAGCTGAAAGTAAGTGCAAGATGAGTCACTGAGCATCTAAGCAGTTCATCTCAAGGTACTTGGCCTTTCCTAGTGCATTAATGGACCTCCCTGGTGACTCAGTAAAGAATGTCCCTGCAATGCAGGAGACCAGGGTGCAATCCCTGAGTCAGGAAGGGAATGGCTACTCACTCCAGTATTCTTACCTGGAAAATTCCTTGGACGGTGAAGCCTGAAGGGGCTACAGTCCATGGGGCTGCAGAGAGTCGGACAGGACTGAATGACCAACACACAGCACGCTGCGTTACTAGAAGCACTGCTTCTGGAACTGGAATTGCTGTCCTTCTGCATTAGCAGATTTCACTCATATGGCATATTCATTGGTGAGGCATTTCATGCATGCGTTCATTAAATATTGATTTGCCCTGGAAGCACAGGGGCGAGTAAAACCAGAACCCTCAGAGCTTGCTTTCTACTGGAAAGAAATGATAATAAATATAATTTATTGAATAATTGTAAGTGCTATGTAGGAAAACAAAACAGGATGGAATTGTCAGAGGCAGAGTTGGCAGTTTTAAATAGAGGAGGTTTTGTCAAGAAGATGAATACTTGGGCGGGGGGCTGAAAGGAACAAGGTCCTGTGCTAAAACAGAAAAACATGGAACGTGTGCCAGGAGGCCCCTGTCACCTGAGGAGTGTTTAACCTGGAAGGCTGAAGATAATGTTAGCTGCTGTTAAAACCTGAAGAATGGCCTTGTGGAGAATTTAGACAGTCTCTACTATCACAGAGGTAAGAAGTAGGTGAGAAAATGACAGCTACCTGTGGAAACAAAGGACTTTCTAGTAGCTGGTCCTGTCCATAGACAGGCTGAGCTTCCCAGGTGGCACTAGTAAAGAACCTGCCTGCCAACGCAGGAGACATGAGACCTGGGTTTGATCCCTGGCTTGGGAGGAAATGGCAACCCACTCCAGTATTCTTGCCTGGAGAATCCCATGGACAGAGGAGCCTGGTGGGATAAAGACCATGGGGTCTCACAGAGTGATGCAACTGAATTGGCTTAGCAAGCATGCACACACAGTTTATTGTCCCCACCCCCCACCCCATGCACTGAGGATTTCTCTTCCCTAAAGGAGTTTGGTGGTTTGGATGTCGTTTTAATGGTGGTGGCCACGGTGGTGAGAGAATTCAAGCTCTGAAAGGGTGATTGGATTGATACCTTTGAAGTCTTGCGCAATCCTGAAAATCACATTCTGAGATTAAAAAATAGCATTATTCCACCCATAGTTGCCTCTGGTGGAAAAACAAATAATTACACAGTACAAGCTGCACAAGTCATCCAACACGTTTTTATTAAGAGTCGATACTTGCCAGGGAGATGTGGTTCAAAAGGTGTGGGGTTCATTTTTCTTTGACTTAAAGAATGTTTGCTTTTAAGATTGATTTACTTTCCAGAAATGCTTTCTTAGTTTTGGAACTTCATCTGCGTGTAGGCCCTTGGCTCATCAAGAGTAAATGACTTGGAGTCCTCAAGATTCATGTTTTCTTAGCTGCTGTTTGAAAGGGCGGTAGCTTATTCTCCAGTGCACTGATAGTCTTGTGGAAAATATAATTTGATTCTTAGAAATATCTTCTCCCAATTTCTGTGTCAACATCTTCTCAGAAAACTTTCTTGATGATGTATCTGCAGCAAAGGACTCATATTATTTTTAATCCATTGTGGATTATTTTGTTAAAACACAAGATCGTGTATTTCACTAACTGAAATATATAATGAAAATAATTTAAGTCAATGGAAAAGACAGGTAGTTACGTGAAAGAAAAACTGATTCTTGTTGAGGTTTGACAGAAAACAGCAGAATTCTGTAAAGCAATTATCCTTCAATAAAAAATAAATTGTTTTAAAAAATGTTATTTGTGAAAACAGGGCAGGAAGTAAATTTCAGAACAAAAGAGATTGTTTGCTGTTGATTTTAACTTATGGTTTCTTCACATTTGATAATAGGATTGGTTAAATCAGTGATTTTCAAACTGCTACAGACTTCAGTTTTTCTGTATGTTTGCACGTTTTTGTAACATGATGTTGGTATAAAATAGGGTACAGAAATGTCAGGGCAATGTCTTATCACTGCAAGTTTCTAAAGACATACTCTCTACTTCTTGAGGGACAGGTAATGATTCGGGTGCTGGCATAGGTCCACAGATTCACAGTTTGCATAACTGATTAAAGCATATTTTACTGTATTATTTCATGTAATACTCAAAAAACTGTGCGAGAAAAAGTTATATTTATTCCTATTCCACCAGCGAGGACGCTGACCCAGTGTGGCTCAGTCTCTCAGCTTGTGTCACACCTTGGACACTCAGGTCTGATTTCCTTCTGGGTTTTGGTGCATTCTTTCATGGCCAAGAGCAGTGCAGCAGACATGAGGACGAGATAAGCACTACACCAAATTGGAATATTGTAAACCTGGAAACCACATTTTCATCCGTACAATGAAAATAAATGACTTTAAGGATTTACTGAATACTAGATACTAAGTCTGTAAAGTAATACACATTTAAAAAATTTATTTTCTATATCATTATAATAAGGAGAAAAAATCCCCAAACAAGCAAACCTCTCCATAATATAGGCAGAATAAAGCAGCTCAACCTGTGAACTTGCTGCTGTTGGGTCGCTCAGTCATGTCCAGCCCTTTGTGACCCCGTGGACTACAGCCCTCCAGGCTTCCCTGTCTTTCACTGTCTCCTAGAGTTTGCTCAGACTCATGTCCATCAAGTCGGTGATGCTATCTAACCATCTCTTCTTCTGTCATCCCCTTCTCCTGCCTTCAGTCTTTGCCAACATAAGGATATTTTCCAACGAGTCAGTTCTTTGCATTAGGTGGCTAAAGTATTGGAGCTTCAGGTTCAGAATTAGTCCTTCCAATGAATATTCAGGACGATTTCTTTTAGGATTGAGTGACTGGATCTCCTTGTTGTCCAGGGGACTCTCAAGAGTTTTCTCCTTGCATCCCTGGGATAAAGCCCACTTGGTCGTGGTGTATGATCTTTTTAATGTGTTGTTGGATTCTGATTGCTAGGATTTTGTTCAGAATTTTTGCATCTATGTTCATCAGTGATATCGGCCTATAGTTTTCTTTTTTTGTGGCATCCTTGTCAGGTTTTGGTATTAGGGTGATGGTGGCCTCATAGAATGAGTTTGGTAGTTTTCCTTCCTCTGCAGTTTTCTGGAATAGTTTCAGTAAGATAGGTGTTAGCTCTTCTCGAAATTTTTGGTAGAATTCAGCTGTGAAGCCGTCTGGACCTGGGCTTTTGTTTGTTGGAAGATTTCTGATTACAGTTTCAATTTCCATGCTTGTGATGGGTCTGTTAAGATTTTCTATTTCTTCCTGGTTCAGTTTTGGAAAGTTGTACTTTTCTAAGAATTTGTCCATTTCTTCCAAGTTGTCCCTTTTGTTGGCATATAGTTGCTGATAGTAGTCTCTTATGATTCTTTGTATTTCTGTGTTGTCTGTTGTGATCTCTCCATTTTCATTTCTAATTTTGTTGATTTGATTTTTTTCTCTTTGTTTCTTGATGAGTCTGGCTAATGGTTTGTCAATTTTATTTATCCTTTCAAAGAACCAGCTTTTTGCTTTGTTGATTTTTGCTGTGGTCTCTTTTGTTTCTTTTGCATTTATTTCTGCCCTAATTTTTAATATTTCTTTCCTTCTACTGACTCTGGGGTTCTCTATTTCTTCCTTTTCTAGTTGCTTTAGGTGTAGAGTTAGGTTATTTATTTGACTTTTTTCTTGTTTCTTGAGGTATGCCTGTATTGCTATGAACTTTCCTCTTAGCACTGCTTTTATAGTGTCCCACAGGTTTTGTGTAGTTGTGTTTTCATTTTCATTTGTTTCTATGCATATTTTTATTTCTTTTTTGATTTCTTCTGTGATTTGTTGATTATTCAGAAGGGTGTTGTTCAGCCTCCAAATGTTGGAATTGGAATAGGGAGGATTTCTATTTAGTCTTCTGACATTACAACTTGTGTCTATATGATTTCTCTCTGAAATAAACAAAACATCAAATTGACAAGGTTCAGGGCCAAAGTGATTAGAAGCGTCATTCAAAAACAAAACCAAGCTATACATGAATCTAATATTTCAGGCTTTATTTCCTCTGTTCACTTGTCTTCAAACTGCAGGACAAGTAACTTTTAACTTAAAGTTTTGCATATTCAAGGGCACCGCATGTGGCAAACAGCATAAGATTGTAATTCTAAAAATGAGTCACAAACAAAATATCTTATGCCACCTGAATTATGACATGCAAATTTCTTTGCCTTTACTCCTATAGAAAGTATATTTTATTTTCATGGGTTTATATTTACCAGGCACACATGAAGTCTAATGAGACATTTGGAAGATATAGATATTATAAATAGAGTGGTTAAAAACACAAGATTTCTATCTCTTAAAAAAGAGTCACCATATGATCCACAGTTCCACTCCTCAGCATATACCTGGAGAAAACTAATTTGAAGATACATGCACCCCAATGTTCAGCTCTGTTTATGATAGCCAAGATACAGAAGCAACCTAAATGTTCATCGAAAGATGAATGGATAAAGAAGATGTGACATATATGTAGAATGGAATCCTACTCAGCCATAAAAAAGAATGAAATGATGCCATTTGCAGTAACATGAGTGGACCTAAGACTATCATACTAACTGAAGTAAGTCAGACAAAGACAAATAGCATATGATATCACTCATATTTTGTAAGAGAGAAATAGTCTCACAGACATAGGAAACAAACCTGTGGTTTCCAAAGAGGGAAGGGAGGAGGAGAAATTAGGGATTTGGGATTAACAGATACACTATTGTTTAGTCACTAAGCTGTGTTTGACTCTTTGCAACCCCATGGACTGTAGCCTGCCAGGCTCCTCTGTCCATGAAATATTCTAGGTAAGAATACTGGAGTGGGTTGCCATCTCCTTTTCCAGGGCATCTTCCTGACCCAGGGATCAAACTCTCATTTCTTTCCTCTCCTGCACTGACAGGTGGCTTCTTTACCACTGTTCCACCTGGGTTGTAGTAACAGGTACATACTACTATATATAAAACAGATAACCAAGGACCTACTATGTAGCACAGGGAACTATATTCAATATCTTATAATAACCTGTAATGGAAAAGAATCTGAAAAAAGAATATATATACATGTACACATATATATGTATATATGTAATTGAATCACTTTACTGTGCACATGAAACATTGTAAATCAACTATACTTCAATTTTATTTTTTTAAGTACAAGATTTAGAGATGAATCTGAGTTCAAATCCCAAATTTCCCCCTTACTCTGTGTAACTCTGGGGCTTCCCTGGTGGCTCAGATGGTAAAGAATCTGCCTGCAATGCAGACCTGGGTTCAATCCCTGGGTTGGGAAGATCATCTGGAGGAGGGCATGGCAACCTACTCCCGTTTTCTTGCCTAGAGACTCCTATGGACAGAGCCTGGCAGGCTATAGTCCACGAGGTCTCAAAGAGTCAGACATGACCGAGCAACTAAGCACTCTATAACTCGAGTTATTTACTACACCTCTTTGAGCCTGTTTTATCATCTCTGTGATGGAGATCACAACACCTATCTTACCCGGGTTGCCATTTCCTTCTCCAATGCAGGAAAGTGAAAAGTGAAAGTGAAGTCGCTCAGTTGTGTCCGACTCTTAGTGACCCCATGGACTGCAGCCCACCAGGCTCCTCCGTCCATGGGATTTTCCAGGCAAGAGTCCTGGAGTGGGGTGCCATTGCCTTCTCCATCCAGGAGTAGAGTAAGAGTTAAATAAGATAGTGTATGTTAACAATAGTACCTGGTGTGTAGTTAGCACTCAGTAAATGGCCGTTGATACTCTTAGTGAACAGTAATCTAATAGTAAGGCAGACTGTAGAATGCTCACCTTGCCATCCACATTGCTCACAGGCTACCAAGTAAACATTCGTAACACACGTATGGAACCATGAATTATTAAGAGTGCCACTAAACTCTAGGTGTTCAAGAAATTTGCCAACAAAAGGGGCATTTTCCATTCAATGTTGGTCAAAATCCACAGCCTCAAAGCAACCTAGCCGAGTAAATTTTTTTTTCCTATTCTTTTGTCTCTTAATCCCCACACTGTGGCCTGATTCCCATAACAGCTGAAATTAGCACTTTAATTCCCACATTATCTCCTTTATATTACAGATGAATAATGTGCTAGAATAAACGGGGGGATCTTCGGGGGAATTACCAAAGATGAAAAAAAAGTATTATGCTTCTTCCTGAACAGTCTTTTATATCCTGCCCTGAATTATCACTGGAATATGTCTCCAGCCATTTAGTCTAGAGCCAAATCAGAGGCTATCATTCAGGGAGACAGAAGTCTCCTGAGACAAACTTCCTGCATTACCCGACCCACACCTTCTTGTCACTGCCTACTTCAAGACAAGTGGTTTAAGCACACTTGTCTTTGAACAAAATGCTCTAGATTGCATAGTCCTAAGGATGATAATAGTTAAAATTTCTTTAAACACTGCTTATGAGACAAGTATTGTGCTAAACATTTCACATGCATTAGCTCATTTATTCAACCCCATGAGTTACCTGGCCGACACAGAAGTGGAAGTTACAGAATGTAATGGCCTATGCCACATCCCACAACTCGTCAGTGGTAGAAGTGAGATTCCAAGTGAAACCCTTTGATCCCAGCACCCACACCCAGTAACAAAACAGAAAGGAGACCCAACATTGCACAGTATAGCAGCAAGATCTGCTGGCTCTTCTTCCAAGACAAATTGCCGGTCTATTCTCTTCTCCATCTTTACCAGCATCACCGTGGTATAAAGCCACCATCATATCCTGCCTGGAGAACTGCAAAGCTTCAACTTGTCTGTCTACCTTCGTTCTTACCCTCCTATAACCTGTGTTCCACACAGCCACCAAGTGAACATCTTAGGCTATAAACCAGACTCTACTCTCATTGTGCTCCAATGCACACAGCTCTCCGCTGACTTCTCCATCTTTCCTTGAATAAATTCAAAGTCCCAACCATCATCTGTAAAACCCAATACAATCTGGACTCTACCAACCTCCTCACCTAGTCTTCTCCTCCATCATGTTGTCCTTTTTTTTTCCCCTCAAGTATGTCAAGTTCATTCTTTTTCTAGGGTCTCTGCATTTGCTGTTCCCTCTGGGTGGCACACCCAGGCCTCACCTCTTTGTTTAGTTGAATACTCCTTGTCATCACGCCATCAGTTCAAAGGTCATCTCCTACAGGAGACTTTTCCTCCTCTCCCACGCTAAAGCCATCCACCCTTTCTCCACATCCCCAGATGCTCTCCACTTGACCCTGTGTTACTATCTTCATAAGTCATCTCTAAACAAAATCATTTGGCATTTATTTGTTAACTTCGTTTCCAACCTCCCTTCTGTCTCTTGCCAAATGTAAAGTTCCATAAAGCAGAGACTTGTCTGTTCTATTCATTGCTCCATCTGCTGGGCCTATGACCTGGCGCATAATAGGCATTTACTCAATAATGGATACATGTTTGGCCGAGGTCCTTCACTGTTCACCTGAAACTATCACAACATTGTTAATTGGCTTTCAGCTCAGTTCAGTCGCTCAGTCGTGTCCGACTCTTTGCAACCCCATGAATCGCAGCACACCAGGCCTCCCTGTCCATCACCAACTCCCAGAGTTCAATCAGACTCACATCCATTGAGTCAGTGATGCCATCCAGCCATTTCATCCTCTGTTGTCCCCTTCTCCTCCTGCCCCCAATTTCTATATCCCAATACAAAATAAAAATTTGGAAAACAAACATATTGAAAGGATTTCCCTGGCAGTTTAGAGGCTGACTCCATGCTTCACTGCAGTGGGGCACCAGTTCCAGCCCTGGTCGGGGAACTAAGCATGCCATATGGTGCTGCCAAAAAGTTAAAAAATAATACAATTTTTTTAATTAATTAAGTTTCATCCACCTCATTAGAACTGATTCAAATGTATTCTTTTTAATGGCTGAGTAATACTCCATTGTGTATACGTACCACAGCTTTCACCCATTCATCTGCTGATGGACATCTAGGTTGCTTCCATGTCCTGGCTATTATAAACAGTGCTCCAGTGAACATTGGGGTACACGTGTCTCTTTAAATTCTGGTTTCCTCGGTGTGGGACTGCTGGGTCATAAGGCAGTTCTATTTCCAGTTTTTTAAGACATCTCCACACTGTTCTCCATAGTGGCTGTACTAGTTTGCATTCCCATCAACACAGGGTTCCCTTTTCCCCACACCCTCTCCAGCATCTATTGCTTGTAGACTTGTGGATCACAGCCATTCTGACTGGCGTGAAATGGTACCTCACTGTGGTTTTGATTTGCATTTCTCTGATAATGAGTGATGTTGAGCATCTTTTCATGTGTTTGTTTGTTAGCCATCTATATGTCTTCTTTGGAGAAATGTCTATTTAGTTCTTTGGCCCATTTTTTGATTGGGTCATTTATTTTTCTGGAATTGAGCTGCAGGAGTTGCTTGCATATTTTTGAGATTAGTTGTTTGTCAGTTGCTTCATTTGCTATTATTTTCTCCCATTCTGAAGGCTGTCTTTTCACCTTGCTTAGAGTTTCCTTTGTTGTGCAGAAGATTTTAATTTTAATTAGGTCCCATTTGTTTATTTTTACTTCTATTTCCAGTATTCTGGAAGGTGGGTCATAGAGGATCCTGCTGTGATGTATGTTGGTTTCTGGAATTAAGCTGCAGGAGTTGCTTGCATATTTTTGAGATTAGTTGTTTGTCAGTTGCTTCATTTGCTATTATTTTCTCCCATTCTGAAGGCTGTCTTTTCACCTTGCTTATAGTTTCCTTTGTTTTTCACAGAGCTAGAACAAATAATTTCACAATTTGTATGGAAAAACAAAAAACCTCGACTAGCCAAAGCAATCTTGAGAAAGAAGAATGGAACTGGAGGAATCAACCTGCCTGATTTCAGGCTCTACTACAAAGCCACAGTCATCAAGACAGTGTGTACTGGCACAAAGACAGAAATATAGATCAATGGAACAAAACAGAAAGCCCAGAGATAAATCCATACACCTATGGACACCTTATCTTTGACAAAGGAGGCAAGAATATACGATGGATTAAAGACAATCTCTTTAACAAGTGGTGCTGGGAAAACTGGTCAACCACTTGTGAAAGAATGAAACTAGATCATTCTAGTTTCATTCTAGTTATATATAAACTAGAATGGATATAAACTCAAAATGGATTAAAGATCTAAATGTAAGACCAGAAACTATAAAACTCCTAGAAGAGAACATAGACAAAACACTCTCTGATATACATCACAGCAGGATCCTCTATGACCCACCTCCCAAAATATTGGAAATAAAAGCAAAAATAAACAAATGGGACCTAATTAAACTTAAAAGCTTCTCATGTATTTTTAAGAAAATTATTAAGATGTTCCTCATTGCTTTTTAGGAACCCACTGTTAGGAACTGATAGAATGACCTGGACCCTTTTATAAGGGAAAAAGAAAAGGCCAGCATCCTTGGTAGAAAAGAACTTTTTGAAAAAATTTATTTTAGCTTGCTTTTCATTTTTACCCAAACTAAAATGATACATTTTCAGTTCAGTGTCAGCGTTATGCGTGGCCAAAACTATTGACCCTGGCATCAAAGACCCACCCAGCTTTATCATGCTGTGTTCTCCTTTTTGCATACTGTAACCCAGTGAGGCTTCATTCCTTATTTGCACACACAGTCCATTCACCTCTCACGCCCTTAAACACAGGGTTTTCTGACTATACCATCTCCTCCCTAATGTTGTCTTCTACTAAAATGCATTCGTTCTTTAACTCTCAGCTCATTTCTACCTCTTTTGGGAAATCTTTTCTGGCTCCCTGAATCCTAAGGGATCCTCCTGTTACCCCTCTCTGAAACAAGATGGCACTCATGGGATCACCCAAACAAATAAGCATTTTACAACATTTATTTATTGAGTGTTCCCTCTGCCTAATTTTTATTTCCTCAGAGTTCTGTCAGCTTCCCTGGAGAAAGAGCCATGCCTTATGATTTAACTGTATTGTCCTCAGCATTGAGCACAGGCTGACAAACAGAAGTTGCTGAATTAATACTTTTGGCAGATTAATTTCATATCCAAAATCATTGTCCCCATTTTATATTACAACATAACTTCTTCACAACATAATAGAACTTGTATAAGCAAGATTATAAAATTATTTTTAATTAAAACCAAAACTATATATATTCTAACTGGGCCAAGAGAAAAAAATGACTTAGTAGTTTATTACTTTTCTGCAATAGATTAACTAAAAGTTTGGCATGGTATCAAAACAAGAATAAACCTGCAAAGGAGAATGGGAGGTTAGCGACTGAAAATGTGCTGCATTTGTGCTTTTTAATTCTGAGATAATGCATTCACTTCTCTCTTCCACCTACATTTTTTACATTAAATATTTCCTTGGCTTGGTAAATTTACAAGGATATTTTCCATTAGCTCCAGGTGTATGTACGTGTGCTACATTTAGCATCTAAACACAGGCTATGTTAGTACATCTTGGAAAATCACACCATGGAAAGGAAGATCAGTGATCCTCATGGTTTAGGGAGTCAAGAGCTTAGAAACTGATATTATCTTTTCAGTCTGAATCCTGTCATGGAGATGCTGATCTATACCTCAACCTTCTTTACTCTCATCCCCGGACAGATGACTGAGCGGCAAACACACACACACAAGCCCATCACTACTGTTGCTGTTTAGTGGCTGTTGTGTCTTGACTCTTTTGTGATGCTGTGGACTATAGTCCACCATGTTCCTTGGTCCATGGGATTTCTCAAGCAAGAATACTCAAGTGGGTTGCCATTTCTTCCTCCAGGGCAATCTTCCCAACCCAGGGATCAAACCCTTGTCTCCTGCATTGGCAGGTGGATTCTTTACCACTGAGCTACCAAGTGTTGTATCAGCTTTGTAGGGCTGATGTAACAAATTACTACAGGCTGGGTGGCTGAAAACAATGGAAATAAAAATATGGGTAGAAGACTTAGATACTTCTCCAAAAAAGACATACAGATGGCCAATGAGTACATGAAAAGATGCTCAACATCACTAATTATTAGAGAAATGCAAATCAAAACTACAATAAGGTTTCACCTCACACCAGTCAGAATGGCCATCATCAAAAAAATCTACAAATAATTAATGCTGGAGAAGATGTGGAGAAAAGGGGACTCCCTTGCACTGTTGGTTGGAATGTAAATTGATACAGCCACTAGTATGGAGGTTTAAAAACTAAAAATAGAACTACCATATGACCCAATGGTCGCACTACTAGCCATATATACAAAGAAGAACTATCATTCAAAAAGTTAGCACTGCCATACGACCCAGCAATCCCACCACTGGGCATACACTCCTGGGAAACCAGAACTGAAAGAGACACATGTACCCCAATGTTCATCACAGCACTGTTTATAATAGCCAGGACGTGGAAGCAACCTGATGTCCATCAGCAGATGAATGGATAAGAAAGCTGTGGTACATATACGCAATGGAATATCACTGAGCTATTAATAAGAACACATTTGAATCAGTTCTAATGAGGTGGATTAAACTGGAGCCTATTATACAGAGTAAAGTAAGTCAGAAAGAAAAACACCAACACAGTATATTACTGCATACATATGGAATTTAGAATGATGGTGATGATGACTCTATATGCGAGACAGCAAAAGAGACACAGATATAAAGAACAGACTTTTGGACTCTGTGGGAGAAGGCGAGGGTGGGATGATTTGAGAGAATAGCTTGAAACATGTATATTACCATATGTGAAATACATCGCCAGTCTAGGTTTGATGCATGAGACAGGGCGCTCAGGGCTGGTGCACTGGGATGATGCTGAGGGATGGGATGGGGAGGGAGGTGGGAGGGGGGCTCAGGATGGGGAACCCATGTACACCCATGGCTGATTCATGTCAATGTATGGCAAAACTCGCTACAATATTGTAAACTAATTAGCCTCCAATTAAAATAAATAAATTTTTAAAAGTTACATGTGCCCAAGAGTTCATAGCAGCACTATTTACAATAGCCAAGACAAGGAAACAACCTAAATATCCATTAACAGAGGACTGGATAAAAAGGTGTCGTACAAAATCAAGTCATTTGCAGAGACTTAGATGGACCTATAGGCTGTCATACAGAGTGAAGTCAGTCAGAGAGAGAAAAACAAGTATTGTATATTAATACATATATGTGGAATCTAGAAAAATGGCACAGATGATATTTGCAAAGCAGAAATAGAGACACAGACATAGAGAAAAAATATATGGACACCAAAGGGGAAGTAGGGTGGGTTGGAGGAATTGGGAGATTGGGGTTGACATACATGCACTATTGACACTATGGTATAAAATAGGTAACTAATGAGACCCTAGTATATAGCAGAGGTCAGTGCTCTGAGATGACCTAAATGGGAAGGAAATCCAAAAGGGAGGAGATATTTATATACTTAAAGCTGATTCACTGTGCTGTACAGCAGGAACTATCACAACAGTGTAAAGCAACTATAATCCAAAAAAAATTAATTTAGAAGATAAAATAAAATAAGAGAATTTATTCTCTCACAGTTATGGAGGCAAGAAGTTCAAAATTAAAGTGTTGGCAGAGTAGGTTCCTCCTGGAGGTTCTTAGGGAGGATCTAGCCTGAAGCACGGCCAGCAATCCGTAGCGTTCCTTGGCTTGTAGGCACACCACTCCAATCACTGCCTCTGTTTTAATGTGTGTTCTGTGTAGCTCTATGTACACATTTCCCTCTTCTTATGAAGACATCAGTCACGGAGTTAGGACCCACTTGGATCCAGTATGGGCTCATCTTAACTGATAACACCTATAATACCTCTCTTTCCAAATAAGGTCATACTCTCATATACAGGAGATAGGATTTGACTGGATCTGTCGGAGAGTACAGTTCAATCCCCAAGAGGTACCTTTGACCAATTTAAGACTTTCAAAGCAGTAAGGCTACCTTAAGTATTAGTCTTGGAGCTCAGTGCTATCAGTTTGAAGAGCAGTTGATGTAAGACCAAATTGTGAGAGAGAATATGGTGTCCTTTATCAGTCCTTAGCTGACTTTGTCAGTTTTATTGTCTGATTTTAAAAGAGTCTAACTCTAGTTGTTGGGAAGAAGCTGTGACCCAAAAGGAACGCTTACTATTAATACTCTCTCTTGTCTTTGTGCTAACAGTGTTAGAAGAATGTACAGATTTTTCAGGTCTTGCTTTAGCCTGGCATGTATCTAATATTAATTCAGTCTTATTAATTTGTGAATATACTTCCTGTCATGACTATAAGTGCTCAAAAATGTGTATCTCATAAAAAAATTTATCCCATTTCACTTTATCTTTAGTTATATTAGCTTTTCATGTGTGTGTGTGCTAGCTAAGTCACTTCAGTCATGTCCAACACTTTGCAACCCCATGGACTGTAGCCCTCGAGGCTTCTCTGTCCATGGGATTCTACAGGCAAGAATACTGGAGTGGGTTGCTTTGCCTGCCTCCAGGGGATCTTCCTGACACAGGGATTGAACTCGTGTCTCAGGTCTCCTCATTGGCAAGCAGGTTCTTTACCATTAGCATATATGTATTCCTTACCACAACTAATGATCATACATCTGCTTTTACTTTTTGTAGATGATTACAATATAGAACTTATGACCTTTATCTGGCACTTGTCACAGTAAACAAAAAATTAGTAAATTACAGAAACATAAAATTCCTTTTAAGAATAAGAATACTAAAGACAGTATTTCAATATACTAGTGCATTTCTATGAGTATTTTTACATCATAGAGGTTAAATTTAGATGTTCTTATTTTTGTGCTGTTTTAACTTTAATAGCATCTCATAATTATTTACCACATTATTAAAACTCTTAACAAAATCTTAACAGATGAATAATATTTGATCACATGGCTTCACTCTAGTGAAAGTGAAAATTGCTCAGTTGTGTCCAACTCTTTGCAATCCCATGGACTTTACAGTCCATGGAATTCTCCAGGCCAGAATACTAGATTGGGTAGCCTTTCACTTCTCCAGGGGATCTTCCCAACCCAGGGATTGAACCCAAGTCTCCTGCATTGCAGGTGGATTCTTTACCAGCTGAGCCACCAGGGAAGCCCTTACTGTAGTGAAATTACAGTATCTTTATATAGTTACCCATTCCTCTTTTTTGAAGATTTGAGAGGTTTCCAATTTTTCTTTATTAAAAAGAAAAGTTACCATGATCACCAATTTTGGATATAAATAATTGTTCATAACTGTGCTTATTTTCCAAGTACTTATGTTTAGATGGGGAAACAATTAGTTAAAAGGTATGAATAATTTAGAAGTTCTTGATATATATTAACAAATTTAGTAGGAACCAGATTTTACCAGTTTATATATAATCTCCATAATTGATGAGTGTCTCTCCACTGTAGTTTTACCATAATTTTACTTAATCATGCAAATGAACAATGCTTTCATTAATTTCTAGTTAAGATGTTGAAGGAACAAAACATCTTTGTTAAAAAAAATCTTTGTTTCTTCGTAACACAAGAAAAAAATAAAACAGGTAAGCATCATCCTTTGTATTAGGTTATCAAAGAACTGTAGACACAAGGGAATACTGGAGAACAGAATTCTAGATGCAAAACTACATAGGCAATCAGACAGCAGTGTGAACATGCATACGAGGGATCAGCCATTTGGTCTGGGTTTGAATGCTTAGAGAAGCAAAACTAGATGTTTTGTAAGAAGTCACTGTCAAAAAAAAATACACTGAACCTTTAAAATTAGGGTGAGATGGCAGAACAGAAGGAAATTTAGAAGAGCTTCAAATGAAAAAAAAAAAAAAAAAAAAAAATCGCCCAGCTTGATAATTCTCATTCACCCACAGAATTTTACTGAGAAGGCAAGAATGAATGTGCTGGAAAGCAGAGAGAATTAGTGTCTCTAATTGTAATTAAGTTCTCGAAATCTGCTGGGGTGAATCCAACAGCTCATCAAGCCAATGTGAAACTGCAGGATGGTCCCTTTATAGCTCAAATGCTACTGAAGATAAAGAGATTGATACTTGATGACAGTAATGTGAGAGGTTAGAAACTGTGTTAAATCGAGCTGAATTAAATATATTAAAGCTGTGGTACCAGTACCAGCAAACTTGATCTTTTTTGGAATATGAATAACCAGTCCCTTACCCCTGCAGTCAAAGAGAGAACAGAATATTCTCTAAGGAAAACAAAACAAAAACCAAAAAATGACATTTCAGTCTCCATGTTTCTTTAAAACACAATATCCATAATACAACTTTAAAAATGTTGACACATTGAGAAAACAACAACCAATATTACCAAAATGAAAAAAAGCAAAAAAAAGGTAGATGCAAAGATGATCCTGATATTGGAATCAGTAGTGTGCTGTGCTGAATCCAACTCTTTGCGACCCCCTAGATTGTAGCCCACCGGGCTCTTCTGTCCATGGGATTCTCCAGGCAAGAATACTGTAGTGGGTTGCAATGTCCTCCCAGGGGATCTTCCCAGCCCAGGGACTGAACCCATTGATCCCACATTGCCAGCAGATTCTTTACTGTCTGAACCAGGAGAAGCCGAAGAATAGTGGAGTGGGTAGGCTATCGCTTCTCCAGGGGATCTTCCCGATCCAAAAAACTAACCGGGGTCTCTTACATTGCAGGTGGATTCTTTATCAGAGAATTAGCAGATAAGGATTTAAATAATTGTTACACTTCCATTTAAAGGGAAAATGATCTAATGGATAAAAAGAGATTCTCAAGAAAGAAATAAAAACTGAAAAAATGTAAATTCTAGAACAGAAAACATAACATCAAAAACCAATGTATTCGATTCTA
>SJYC01020222.1:0-10667 GCA_006408675.1 Madoqua kirkii | reverse complement strand
GTACCAGTACCAGCAAACTTGATCTTTTTTGGAATATGAATAACCAGTCCCTTACCCCTGCAGTCAAAGAGAGAACAGAATATTCTCTAAGGAAAACAAAACAAAAACCAAAAAATGACATTTCAGTCTCCATGTTTCTTTAAAACACAATATCCATAATACAACTTTAAAAATGTTGACACATTGAGAAAACAACAACCAATATTACCAAAATGAAAAAAAGCAAAAAAAAGGTAGATGCAAAGATGATCCTGATATTGGAATCAGTAGTGTGCTGTGCTGAATCCAACTCTTTGCGACCCCCTAGATTGTAGCCCACCGGGCTCTTCTGTCCATGGGATTCTCCAGGCAAGAATACTGTAGTGGGTTGCAATGTCCTCCCAGGGGATCTTCCCAGCCCAGGGACTGAACCCATTGATCCCACATTGCCAGCAGATTCTTTACTGTCTGAACCAGGAGAAGCCGAAGAATAGTGGAGTGGGTAGGCTATCGCTTCTCCAGGGGATCTTCCCGATCCAAAAAACTAACCGGGGTCTCTTACATTGCAGGTGGATTCTTTATCAGAGAATTAGCAGATAAGGATTTAAATAATTGTTACACTTCCATTTAAAGGGAAAATGATCTAATGGATAAAAAGAGATTCTCAAGAAAGAAATAAAAACTGAAAAAATGTAAATTCTAGAACAGAAAACATAACATCAAAAACCAATGTATTCGATATCTACGTTTGAAAAACTGCAAAAAGTTACTGAGAGAAACTCAAGATTTAAGTAATAAAGATATAAACCATGTTTATGGACTGAAACCATGAATACTTTAAAGATATCAATTCTTTTCCAATGGTTAATAATAAAAAAAAAAAACCCAAAACTGAAAAAAAAAACCCAAAAAACTGAAGAAAAAAAAAAAAGATTCATTTCCAGTTTGGGACAATATATAGTAGATGAAATTCTCTCTGTTGTTCTTCCTAGAAAATACCACAGAAAACATAAGGAAAACACAGAATACTCTCAAAATTGTCAAAAAGAAGATATACTGGCCCAGTATTTAAGGCATCGAATATCAACACGCAGTGAGTTCCCCCAGTTTATTTTTTGCCTCAAGTATCTCAGACTGAGTGATTAAATACTGGACATACCAATGGGTTCAGACAAGAAACCCTCCTCTCTTTCACTGATAAACCAAGATAAATGCATCATAGCAAGACAGAAAACTCCTAAATAATAACTGTGTTGCTTCAAACACCAAAGGAAAAATTGGCCTCAACCGACCTTCATCAACAAAGGCCAAGTGACAGGAACTAGACTTCCATTCTCATCTGGCTACAGTGAGACACCAGGGTGGAGGTCAGAGAAGTCTCCATGAGGATCCAGGACTTCATCCCTACCAGACAGTAGCAAGTACCACCTCCACTCTGCCATGCCAGAGAAGACAATATGGAGAGGAGTGATGAGGGATCATCCCTCTCAGAGTCGAAACAGAAACCAGGAGAGGAACCTGGATTCTCCCCAAACCTGACAGAAATGAGGCAGCAAGAAAAAAAGAAAGGAAAGCAGCAGAGAAACACCACCTTACCTATGGAGAAGAAATAATTTGAAGACACAATTGTCATAAGAAATTATTAAAACCAGAAAACAGTGACACACAATTTTTCAAGGGCTAAAAGAAAAGAACTTTCAATCCAGAATTCTGCATGTAGAGAAAATATCCTTCAGGAATGAAGGGTAAATCAAGGTATTCTCAGAGGAAAGAAAATTAAGAGAATTTGTTACTCAGAGACCTATCCTAATTTTAAAGGAAATCCTTGGGACAGTTAGTAAATGATAAAAGAAGGAATATTAGAATATTATGAAGAAAAAATGAAAAATGAAACAAGGAAAATATCAGTATCCTCTAAGTTATGTTTGATGGTTTAGACAAAAATATTATTACTAAGACTTTCAGTGTATGTAGAAAATATTTAAGATTGTCATACTATAAATAATGAAGAGTAAAAGAGCTTATCCAGTTGATACAATGTCAACATCCATAGACTGAAATAAGTATGTGTCCATAACGAAATACTTTGTAAAAGACACATACACAAAGATATCCAAAAGTATTACAGAAAAAACTATAGAAAAAAATGAAATTTCAAAAATATTCAACAAACCCACAGGAAAGCAGGAAAAAGAAAACAGAGGAGGAAAAATGAGACAAACAGAAAAATAAGAAATACAGTGTCAGACATATCAATAATCACATTAAATGTAAATGATTTCTAGACACTAGTTAAAAATACAAAGATTGGAAGAGTGGAGGAAATATGACACAACTGGGTGATGTCTACAAGAAACTCACCTCAAATATAACAATACAGGCAAGCTGAAGGTAAATTTATGTAAAAAGGCATGTCATACAAACATAAGGCAAAAGGAAGTTGGAGCCTTTATATTAATAGCAGATAAACCAGTGCTCAGTCACTAAGACGTGTC
Source organism: Madoqua kirkii (assembly GCA_006408675.1). Taxonomy (NCBI): domain Eukaryota; kingdom Metazoa; phylum Chordata; class Mammalia; order Artiodactyla; family Bovidae; genus Madoqua; species Madoqua kirkii. The sequence continues at coordinate 8,193 of SJYC01020222.1, read as the reverse complement.
TGACTCTTTGCAACCCCATGAACTGTAGCCCACCAGGCTCCTCTGTCCATGGGATTTTCCAGACAAGAATACTGGAGCGGGTTGCCATTTCCTTCTCCACAGACAGACAAGAATTCATAACAAAATATATATCAGGAAGCGGGAGTGATACTATATAATGATAATGAGGTCAGTTAATTAGGAAACAGTTTCAAAATATGTGAATTGCATGCAAAATTGAAAGGATAAAAAAACAAATTCACAATTATAGTTGGGAGACTTCAACAAAATTGATAGAATGGTGGTGGTTTAGTCGCTAAGTTGTGTTCAACTCTTGGGGCTCCATGGATTGTAGCCTGCTGGGCTCCTCTGTCCATGCAATTATCCAGGCAAGAATTCGTAGAATAACTAGACAGAAAATCATCAAGGATATAGAAGAATTCAACATCACCATCAACCAATCAATATTATAGAATAGTCCAACAAGATCACATTCTATTTAAGCAGAACATTTATCAAGACAGAACATACAAGGGGCCAAACAAACTTAACAAATTTCAATTCAGTTCAGTTGCTTAATCATGTCCGACTCTGTGACTCCATGAATCGTAGCACGCCAGGCCTCCCTGTCCATCACCATCTCCCAGAGTTCACCCAGAGTCACATCCATCGAGTCAGTGATGCCATCCAGCCATCTCATCCTCTCTTTCTCTTCCTGCCCCCAATCCCTCCCAGCATCAGTCTTTTTCAATGAGTCAACTCTGCATGAGGTGGCCAAAGTACTGGAGTTTCAGCTTTAGCATCATTCCTTCCAAAGAAATCCCAGGTTTGGTCTCCTTCAGAATGGACTGGTTGGATCTCTTTGCAGTCCAAGGGACTCTCAAGAGTCTTCTCCAACACCACAGTTCAAAAGCATCAATTCTTTGTTGCTCAGCTTCCTTCACAGTCCAACTCTCACATCCATACATGACCAATGGAAAAACCATAGCCTTGACTAGATGGACCTTTGTTGGCAACAAATTTAGAAGAACTTATTTGGAGAAGGAAATGGCACCCCATTCCAGTACTCTTGCCTGGAAAATCCCATGGATGTAGGAGCCCGGTAGGCTGCAGTCCATGGGGTCACTAAGAGTCGGATATGACTGAACGACTTCACTTTCACTTTTCACTTTCATGCACTGGAGAAGGAAATGGCAACCCACTTGAGTGTTCTTGCCTGGAGAATCCTAGGGACGGGGGAGCCTGGTGGGCTGCCGTCTATGGGGTCGCATAGAGTCGGACACCACTGAAGTGACTTAGCAGCAGCAGCAATCATATGAAATCTATTTCCTGATCACAATAAAATCAAACTAGAATCAGTAACAGAAAGAACTTAAAAATCTTTATAAACACTCAGAAAATGAACTGGATACTTCTAAATAATCCACAGGTTAAAGAATAATTCTCAAGGGAAATAACACTAAGTGCTTACATTAGAAAATGGGGAAAATCTCAAGTCAGTGATCTAAGCTTACACCTTAATATATTTGAAAAATTAATCCAAAGCAAACAGAAGGAAATAAAGATAACTGCAGAAATCAATCAAAATACAGTAAAAACAACAGAGAAAACAGATGAAGCAAAGGACTTTTCTTTGAGAAGATTGATAAAATTCATAATCTTCTATCAAGGCTGACAAAAAAGAGAGGCATGAATTATCAGACATGAACAAAACAAGAATATCACTCCAGACACTGCAGACATCAAGTGATAATAAGGAAATCTTAAGAATCAGCTCTGAACACATGAGTATGACAACTTACATCTTCCTATCAATCTACAAGTATTTCAAAATGAAAACCAAATGGGAAAAACTTTTGAGCACTCTACTCAAATAGACGTTCAAATGGCCATTGCTGCTGCTGCTGCTAAGTCGCTTCAGTCGTGTCTGACTGATGGCCATTAAGTTCATTAAAAGTTGCTTAAAATCAGTAGTCCTAGGGAAAATGCAAATTAAGATCACTGGTCATCTAAGTAATCCCACACATGTTTATATTACTCATTTGGATGATCACTGAAGTAAACTTCAATGTAAATAAGTTTGTAAATATTTGCAGCTTACTGATTTAGGAAGCACTGCTTTGAGTAATATTCTATTTCTTCACCCAGCTCCTTCTCTGTCTTTGATTTCCTAGTTTGCCTCCCTTGCCATTTTCACGTAGCCCTTTGGGTTGATGGGTCATTGTGGACGTCTTGCCTAAGCTTCTAGCTCAGCTGCTTTCTAGGAGGTTTTCTTCAGGATCCCATCTAATGTCCCACTGGACTCTAAGGAAGAAGCCCTGCCCAGAATCGATCCTCAACCTCCTGTCAGTTGCCCTGAAAAGAGGACCACCTTCCACTCTTCAAGCTGTCCTTGCATCATTCTTTATGGCCAACTCATGCACAACCAAGATTGATATTCAGTTGGCATGTACAAGTTGCTAATATATTAAAAACAAGGGACATGCTTACAATTAGTATGAACTTTTTCATACTTTCTTTAACCAAGAGGAGGAAACAGAGAAACAAGGGAAACAAAAAGTATCTGGAAGATAGTCTGTGTTTAGATCAGAAAATCATATGGATGCCGAAAACGCTGACATGCTTTTAGGGAATGAGAGACAATGGGATCAGGAACACAGGTCCTCCTTCGTTTTGGAGAAGAAATAATGTGATTTGGCTTATGTTTGGGGAAGATAACTCCCAAACTTAACTTATGGATAATTTCTGGCAAGTAATACTATTACATTGTAAAGATTAAAAAGCATAATCGCATGTTTTCTGAGTTTGACTCACTCCGCTCAGTATCCTTAGAGAAATTTTCTATAGAGAAGAAACCATCCCAATCCAAACATCCTATGTCTCGAGCACATCACATCTTTAGCATTCATATCTCCAAAGGTAGTAAATAAGCCATAGATCTTTTAAAAGGATCACATTGAGAGGATTGTAGATGATGAGAACGGGGATAGGAATTGAAGGAGAGCTAGCACACAGAAAAGACCACATTAAGCTCATCTAGAGAATGAGTTGAAAATAGGAGAATCCACTCTTTCTACATTTTCCAAAGCTATTGAAAGCTGAATTAAGTGGCCTCACTTTGGGTGGCATGTTCCTGCTTCTAATGACATAACTTGAGCAGCAAGATTTAAAATGTTCTCACTCCACTCCTCCTTGTCTCTTGAATGTAAATGATAGTAAAGATATGAATGTGAAAAGGTTAATTTTTAAATACTTGCTTTTACATCTGTAATACTATGGAGAAAGTTTTATTTGTTGATAAATATGTTCAAAAATACGTTTCAAGTTCAGACAACGTTAAATTTCCTATTTGAACTTGGCTTTGAATTGTTCCAGCATTACTGTATTACTAACATCACTACAAAATGTATAGGTCTGCTGGATCAGAAAAGGGTCAGCACTATTAACGTCTTGAAACTGATATTTTGCCGTGTTCACTCTGAGATGCTTAGCAGCAACCTTGACCTCTGAACTTTAGATGGCACCATCACCCTCTCCCAGTTGGTATAGTCAAAAATTGCCAGATGTCTCCTGGGGAAGCAAAGATGCAAAAAAGTGAAGCAATCACCATGAGACTCTTTGGGCACAGAACATTCCTGAAAGAGGGATCACCAGTGCAAACCCCTGAGGTGAGCGTGTGCCAGACACGCTTGAGGTGCAGCAGGTCAATGAGGCTGGGGCAGAGTCAGGAAGAGCAAAAAGACGTTGGAGGTAACATCATGTAGATACGGAGCAGAAGAGGTAGATTTAGGGTTTGAAGGACGTAAAAAGAACTTTGACTTTTCTCCATCCAAATTTAGGAGTCACTGAATGACTCTGAGCAGGGGTGTAATGTGATGACTTAAATTGAAAAAGAGTTACTTGCCTTTTGTGTTGAGAAATACAGGATTTATGGGGTGAGTGTAGAAGCAAGAAGGCCACTCAGAAGACTGCTCCAGTGACCTAGACGAGAGATGGTGATTGAATCCATTTTTGTGATGGAATCTACTGCTTTCTTGTGGGAGGTGGTGGGAATGAAGCCAGTATGTTAGCAAGAATAAGGGTCTTAGAGAACTTATTCCTGACTAAGAGAGCCACCTGTGTCTGGTGAGGTCTTTTTCAGGGAGTAGGGAGGCCTCTGGGGGCTGAAAAGTCTTGCTTAGGTGATGACTCATGCATCATACTTCTTTCTCATGCTTTGGCACTTCCCGTTACAATTTAGAATGAACAAAAAATAGAATCAATGAAAAATAATTTTTCACAGTGACTAAGTGTTTACCACAATCTAAAGCAATGTTTCAAACATCATTTCTCATAATCCTACATGGTAGGTACTATAAGTACATACATTGTCCAGATGAGAAAACTGAAGCAGAGAAGGGCTGAGTATCTTGCTCATGGTTACACAGCTAGGAAAGATGGAGCTGGGATTTATACACAGGATGTCTGATTCACAGCCCCTTGAAATCACATTAAAAAGCAGACACATTATTTTGCCAACAAAGGTCTGTCTAATCAAAGCTATGGTTTTTCCAGTAGTCATGTAATGTATAGATGTGAGGGGTGGACTATAAAGAAAGCTCAGGGCTGAAGAATTAATGCTTTGAAATGTGGTGTTGTAAAAGACTCTTGAGAGTCCCTTGGACTGCAAGGTGATCAAACCAGTCCATCTTAAAGGAAATCAGTTCTGAGTATTCACTGGAAGGACTGATGCTGAAGCTGAAACTATAATAATATGGTCACTTGATGAGAAGAACTGACTTATTGGAAAAGAACCTGATGCTGGGAAAGATTGAAGGCAGGAGGAGAAGGGGACGACAAGGAATGAGATGGTTAGATGGCATCACCAACTTGATGAACATGAGTCTGAGTAAGCTCCAGGAGTTGGTGATGGACAGGGAGGCCTGGCATGCTGCAGTCCATGAGGTCACAAAGAGTCAGACGCGACTGAGCAACTGGACTGGACTGGACTGAAATCATTGCCGCTGATATAAAACTTTTAAGTGCAAATGATTGCCAAATGACAAGAAATGGCAATGTTTCTAAACTGGATAGAGAATAGACAACAACATAAAATTCCATGTGGTGGTTCCACTCAATAAATGAAGAAAGTGAAATTGTTTTAATTAAGAAAGGAGAAGATCCTCAAGGACTGGGTCAGAGACTGACCAGTGAAGTTCCTGGGTCTATGAATCAGAGGACAGCTTTGAGGCTCCTCCAGCAGAGCGATGAAGAGCTGTGCTATAGTTCCACGAAAACAGGCTTAGCTCTCCCCAGGGCTAGTGTCTTTATCCTGCACAGTGCGGACTCCACAGTTCCACACAAACACAGAAGCTACTCTGCCAAAGTGCAAAGGGATACAAGGTTTTTACCTTTAGTTAGTGCCTACTATGTGCCAGGCACTTTGCTAAATTCTTGAGTATAAAAATGGCCATATAGAACCCTTATCTCAAGAAAGTGTTAGCTCAGCTGCGTCCAGCTCTTTGCAATCTCTTGAACTATAGTCTGCCAGGCTCCTCTGGTGGGCGAGAATTCTCCAGGCCAGAATATTGGAGTGGGTAGCCATTTTCTTTTTCAGGGTATCTTCCCAACCCAGGGTTCCCTGATGACTCAGATGGTAAAGAATCTACCTGCAATGAAGGAGACCCAATCCCTAACCCCCAAGGTCCAATCCCTGGGTTGGGAAGACCCCCTGAAGAAGGGAATGGCTACCCACTCCAATATTACTGCCTGGAGAATTCCAAGGAAAGAGGAGTCTGGTGGGCTACAGTCCATGGGGTCGCAAAGAGTCGGACATGACTGAGCAATTTTCACTTTTATTTCAAGAAACTTCAGAGTGTTGTCTCATATACTCATTTGTTTAATCTGAAAATAAATTTTTGAAAGCTGTGAGATTTCTTATGTTTATTCTTTCCATTCCCTGTCCCAATATGAGAGTGAACAGTTACTGGGTTCTTAGATAATCCATGTCTTCATATCCTGTGATGAAAAATATGGTTACTTGGGTCCAGGTTTATATCCTGGGGCAGCATTTTCAAATTTCCCTGAGCTCTTGATAAGGCACACTAACATTCAAGCCACTCAGCCCACTAAACGACCTGTCTTCCATTGCTCAGCTCTTCCCTGACCCCTTCTCACTCAAATTTTACCATCTGTTTTCGTACCACAACCATTAATAAAAATCTGGCAGGAGTGGTTTTTATGGAAGAAGTATTACATAGAAGGAAAACAGAAGCCAAGGACAGAAGTTTGTGGAACGCCCACTTTCAGCGCAATGGGTAGAGCAGACTGCAGAAGCATCAGTAACATATGGAAGACAGTTAGTGACAATACACCTCCAGAGAAGCCAAAACCTTGAGCATATAAAGATTTGTATTAGGCTAAGACTTGATTTCATTTAATAAGTGGGTTTCTTTTTTACTTTTATTTATTCCTCTTGAAATCTGCCAAACTCTGAGGGGTCTGGGTGTTCACTAATTACTTGGTTCAGTTTCAGATTCACTGATACTTATAAAGCATCTGTTATAGTCCATGTACTTTTAAAAAATAGTCCACGTACTTTAAAATACTTTCTAAATGAGCTTCTAAAACCATGCTTTCTTTGGAATGATATCTAAACTTTACAGTGTTCAGCTCTTTTGTGTGTATCATTTCCATTTCCATCTACCTACCTACTCGCCCACCAAGAAGTTTAAGGATCTGCTGAAATCACGTGGAGCTAGATATAAAGTCAAGACAGTATTTTCTCACTGTTTTCAGAAAAATCAGCCACATCTCCATTTCACTCATAAGCAGATTTCCAGTGTTCTTGTTTCTCCCATTATTAAACAGATTTGCAGATGAAACTGGGAAAGTTCAAGATAACCCCCTTGGCAAAGCACTGCTGTGGTTACTTTTACCATGAAGGACATTTTCACTGGAGGACTAATAATTACAGAGCACCATTAAGAGCAAAATACAAAAGAAAAGATCTATATGCTCCTTCCCAGAAAAACTGAAGTATAAGCATTGCTTAAGGCACTTATACAAATATCTTAAATTTGTACAACTGAAGAATTTCAAGCCTCTGGAAGAAAAAGGTAGAGAAACAATAACTGGACTGGAGTTGCTCATAAATGTGCTGTAGGTGAGCTCTTTGAAGAGATTTTTTCTCTTTTTGAAAATGTGATATTCTTGATCCATTTAGTATCTCAGCATGGGCGGAGGTTTACTTTCTTGGCCAAGAAATTGAGGCCTATGGAGGTTTGTTGAAGATTACAGTTCCCAGTAGAACCAGGTGAGGGATTACAAATTTGAGCTCTTAATTCTTAGTTCTGGACAAAGGTTTCAGAGGTTATGCTTGCTTTTAAAATCAGACAAATAATCCTTTGTCACATCCTCTCAAACTGCTAGTTTCAGCAACTGAAAAACATCAGTGGGAATTTCTTCCTTGATCCAAGCCAGTTCTCACAGATCATTCACAGTTGTCCACAAACTTGAAGGATAACCATTTGAGATAAAAACTATGCTTTACTCTGGCTCTATGTTCATTCCATATGCATGTAGGCCAGTGGTCACAATTAAAAAGTCAAATATCCTCTTCCATGTCATTCACAAATCAAGCAGAAGGAAGGAAATAATGCAGATAAAAGATTTATGAATATACTTGAATATAGAAACCAATAGAGAAAACGAATAATACCAAAATCTGGTTCTTTGAAAAGATTCATAAAATTGATGAAACAATAGGCACACTAGGAAAAGAAAGACACAAATCAATCAAATCAAGAGTAAAAGAGGAAATATGACTGGATCCTCCAGACCTTTAAAAATACATTAAGAGAACATTATAAATACCTTTGTGTCTATAAATTCAACAACTTTGACTATATAGACTAATTTCTTAAGAAACACAAGATTCATAGCCTCTTCCAGGAAACAGAATAAGAGGGAACACTTCCCAACATATTTTATGAGTTTGGCATTAAACACTCCCTACCAAAATTGGACAAAGAGTTGTTTGGCTCCATGAGAGTACAGTACACACTTATAAAAATTCACTGAATTATAGACATAATTCTCCTTGGGCTTCAGGAATGAATCATAATTCTCAAATACCAATGTTATTAAAGTTTCTGAAAGAGTATGTACATGTACTTTTCTCCAAGGGGGAGTTTTTGATTGTGGTGAAATTGTTCTGTGACTCAAAATTGTTTT
>SJYC01020218.1:0-18592 GCA_006408675.1 Madoqua kirkii | reverse complement strand
ATATTGGGCACCTACTGACCTGGGGAGTTTCTCTTTCAGTATCCTATCATTTTGCCTTTCCATACTGTTCATGGGGTTCTCAAGGCAAGAATACTGAAGTAGTTTGCCAGTCCCTTCTCCAGTGGAGAAGGAACTATACAATGCAGTAGGAACTATTAATATTTGAAGCATTTTGCATGCATGGCTGTATCCACTCCCCATAACAACCTTATGTGGTAAGTGCTGTTGGTATCTTCATTTCACAAATGAGCCTGGGAGGGTAGCTGGCCCATGGTCACAGAGTTGGCAGCAGAGCTGAAGTTCCATGCTCTCATCCACTCCATGCCTCTCAATGGTGGCATGTCATCTCAGATCACTGGAAATAATCCTGTGTAATTCCTGCCACAATTTTGAGAACAGAGTTTGTGTGAAGAAATAAGGATTCTTGTTTCCTAAGATGATGAGGATTCATCTCAACTATTACTTTCTGCCAGGGAGCCCCACCTGACCAGCCCCCTTCTCCCTCCGATCCAGACAGCTGTAATGACCCAGGTCCATGCTCTACACAGCCATAGCACCTAGACTTGCCCCTATCATTAGACTTGAACCACTCTGCAGAAGTGGGATTTCTTTGGTCTCATCTTCTACATTTTAAAGCTCATAAGCAACAGCATCCTTTATCTTTATAACCTCAGCATTTATCCTGGAGCTGAGATCTCAATATATGTGTGTAGCATGAATGCCCGTAAACATTTTTCTTCTTGGCAGGTTTATTTTTATTCATGGTAGGCTTTATATAAGGACTATCAGCCTCTTCAATGGAGAGTGTTTGATGAAAGGAATCAAAGGGGATGTGATAACTGGATAATTCTGTGGCTATGCCAGATGTTGTGTGTTGGGAGGGACAGGGAGGGGCAGAAGACCAGAGAAGTGGAGTGTATTTTGCTTCCTCAGTCATTGAGGGTCATCCGTGGGACGGGAGAGGAAATCCACGGCCTTGAACCTCTGCAGCTTTCTCCTCTGGAGGCTGCTGTGGCAGCAGTCACCCCACCCCCACCCCAGGTGAACTCATTAGCCAGAAAATTCAGCACAGCCAGGTCACTTTCACTATGTGTTCCTATCGTTATTAGCCAGTGTTTTACCCTAGTAACAGAATGAAAACCAAACTGTCTCAAGGAAAATAGTAAGTCTCCTGGATATTATGGGAGAAATATGTGAGAGAGTTGCAACTGAATGGGAGGAATATACTCCTTCTCCCACACACAGTTTTGAGGCTAAGGGAACTCTTTGAAATTTCAGATGACATTTCTAAGCAAGAGAATATTCTACTCTAGAAAGTGTATTGAATAGTAGGGCCCTACAGTTAACAATGGTATCTCAGACAGTAAAGAATCTGTCTGCAGTGCAGGAGACCCTAGGTTCGAGCCCTGGGTCAGGAAGATATCCCTGGAAAAACTTTCTATAATGGCTACCCACTCCAGTATTCTTGCCTGAAGAATCCCATAGGCAGAGAAGAATGGCAGGCTATAGTCCATGGGGTCATAAAGAGTCAGACTTGACTGAAGACTAACATTTTCATTTTCACAATTAACAATTTGAGACTCATCAGTTTGTAAACTGTAAAAAAGAAAAACTCCTCCACATGTCTTAATTAATACATTTGTAATGTCCTACCCACTCCAGTGTTCTTGCCTGGAGAATCCCAGAGATGGGGGAGCCTGGTCTCTGGGGTCGCACAGCATCGGACATGACTGAAGTGACTTAGCAGCAGCAACAACAAACTGTGGAAAATTTTAAAAGAGATGGGAATACCAGACCACCTAACCTATCTCCTGAGAAACCTATATGTGGGTCCAGAAGCAATAGTTAAAACCAGATATGGAACAACTGATTGATTCAAACTGGGAAAGGAGTATGACAAGGCTGTATATTGTCACTCTGTTTATTTAACTTCTATTAAGAGTACATTATGCAACCTGCTGGGCTAGATGAATCACAACCTGGAATTAAAATTCCCAGGAGAAATATCAACAACCTCAGACATGCAGATGATATCACTCTAATGGCAGAAAGTGAAGAGGAACTGAAGAGCCTCTTGATGAGGGTGAAAGAGGAGAGTGAAAAGCTGGCTTAAAACTCAATTCAAAAATATGGCATCCAGTCCCATTACTTCATGGCAAATACAGGGGGGAAAAGTGGAAACAGTGATAGACTGTACTTTCTTGGACTCCAAAATTACTGTGGGCAGGGACTGCAGCCATGAAATTAAGATGTTTGTTCCTTGGAAAGAAAGCTATGACAAGCTAAGACAGCATATTAAAAAACAGAGACACCACTTCGCTGACAAAGGTCTATACAGTCAAAAGTAGGCTTTTCCAGTAGTCATGCATGGATGTGAGAGTTGGATCATAAAGAAGACTGAGCACCAAAGAACTGATGCATTTGAACTGTGGTACCACAGAAGACTCTTAAGAGTCCCTGGGAGATCAAATGAGTCAGACCTAAAGGAAATCAACCCTGAATATTCATTGGGAGGATTGATGCTGAAGCTGAAGCTCCAATGCTTTGGCCACCTGTTGACTCCAAAGAGTCGACTCATTGGAAAAGAACTGATGTTGGGAAAGATTGAAGGCAAAAGAAGGGGGTGGCAGAGAATGAGATGGTTAGATAGCATCACCAAGTCAATGACATGAATTTGAGCAAACCCTGGGAGACAGTGGAGTATAGAGGAGCCTGGTGTGCTACTAACCACAGGGTCACAAAGAGTCAGACACAGCTTAGCAACTGAACACTACCACCACCATACATTGCCTGCGTGGAGTAAAGTAAGCACATATACGTGATGAAGGAACAGAAACTGGGTTCTGTGGGAAGGAAAGAGATGAGAAAGAGATGGATATCTGGAGGTCAGCTGAACTCAATAAGCATTTAATCAGATTAAGCCCTGTGTGGGATGGCTGAGCATGGAAACTGGAGCCAGATAAGACTTCTGAGCAATCCGTGGGAAGAAGAAGTGGTAATGAGACCAGACATGTAGAATTCTGGAGAACACGTCTGGACATGAAGACAGGATGAACAAGAACAAGGGAGAACTCCTGAGGGAGTTCACAAGAGGTCCCTGCACAGGGTGACGTGCCCCCAGACTTGGGTGTCATCTTTCATGAAACCTTAGAAATTGAGGTATAATGACTATAAGGATTTCAACCCAAGTAGATCCTGGATTCTGTGACTTAGATGAAAACTAATGTCTTGCTATAGTTTTCTTATCCACTGTATTCTATACTCTTTAGCATTTCTGAAGAACTATAAAGTCAAAGAACTGTTCTTTTCTATTTTTATAAAAAAAACTGTGCTTCTTTTGGTGGGAATGTGGGTGGAGAGACATGACCATCTTTAACTATAAATTCCTGATGTGGAGTTTCAATATGTGATTCTCTCCAAGTTCAGGCTTCAGTTTTTGTATGCTTATTTTTAAGATCCACCATACCAATGTTTGTTTCACAAGATCCTAGTCATTTAAGATGTTAACTGAAAGAAGTATCTTTCTCTCTTTCTCTCATACACACATAAAGACACGTATTCACAGAAGTTTCATGGCCTTGTCCCAGGTCTGAATTATCATAGCTAGCTAAGTTATATTTTCATCATTTCAAGTAAAATTTTTATGGAGTCCCTACTGCCTGCAATGTGGGAGACCTGGGTCCCACCCCTGGGTTAGGAAGATTCCCTGGAGAAGGGAAAGGCTACCCACTCCAATATTCTGGCCTGGAGAATTCCATGGACTATTCCTGGAGAACAGTCCATGGGGTTGCAAAGAGTCAGAGATGACTGAGTGACTTTCATTCACTTTCTATATTCTTCATAATATGTGAGATGCCATTGAAATATACTGATATCATATAATCTAGTTTAGAAGAAAAATACTGTGTTCTAAATGCTTAATGAATAGATTACATACATGTACACAACATACTAACTTATTTTTACTGCTTTTTATTAATTTTCTTGCATGTTACCTACTTTGACTCTCAAGCAAGCATGTGAGTTTGATGGGAGAGTGATCCATATTCCCATTTTTGGGGATGAGGAAGCTGATGTAGGGGGTTCATAACCAGTGTCACACAGCCCACATGCACTATATTCAGGAAGAGAAGCCATATCTTCTGAAACCTGATCCACTGTTCTACACTTGCCTCATTTGTCCTCTGCACAAGACCGTGCTGTGTGCTAAGTCACTTCAGTCGTGTCCAGCTCTTTGTGACTCTTTGGACTGTAGCACGCCTCGTTCCTCTGTCCATGGCATTCTCCAGGCAAAACTACTGGAGTGGGTTGCCATGCCCTCCTCCAGGGGATCTTCCCAAGCCAGGGATCAGACCCATGTCTCTTATGTTTCCTGCATCTGCAGGTGGGTTCTTTACCACTAGCGCCACCTGGAAGCACTAGTGAAAAGTGAAGTCGCTCAGTCATGTCCGACTCTTCGTGATCCCATGGACTGCAGCCTCCCAGGCTCCTCCGTCCATGGGATTTTCCAGGCAAGAGTACTGGAGTGGGGTGCCATTGCCTTCTGGTGGAGGCAAATGTTCACAGTATTATGAAGGGACTCTGAATCACAGGACTTGGAGTAGAAAGCAGACTAAAGGGTATGAAAGTGAATGGGGCACGAGGCCAAAATAGGAGAATGGCTGAGTAGGAGTGGAACTCTTAACAGTCAACAATGCTGAGCAGACATGGGAAAGGTACCAGCCTTTGGGGCGGGGGGGGGAATTAACAGAATGGATGGCTACTCCTGCCAAGTGGATACGTGATTGAAGCAGGGTGAATCAGTAATTGAAAGGTGAAACTTTCTTCCAGGAAAAAACCTCACATCTCTGTCCTACCAATAATAAGACCCATGAGGAGCCAAGTATTAATTAGCTGACTGAGTACATGAAGATCTATCTAAACCTAGGGAAAGCAGGCTTAAGCAATAGGAGGCACTTCTAAGTTGATTCAACATAAAACCTTTCAAAATGTCCCCAGTGAGAAGCCAATCCTAAAATTTATATAGGAACGTGAACCCAGATTAGGCAAGATAAATTTGAAAAATAAAAGAATAAAGCTGAAGGACTTTCGATCTCCAATTTCAAAATTTGCTGTAAAGCTGCAGTAGTCAAATAGGATGGTATTGGTATAAGGATAGACATGTTGATTGATAGAACAAAATTGAGAGTCCAGATACAAGCCTTAATAGTAATCACTGGTAGAGTGTATACTTTAGGAAATGGCAACCCACTCCAGCATTCTTGCCTGGAAAATCCCACAGATGGAGGAGCCTGGTGGGCTGCAGTCCATTGGGTCACAAGAGTCAGACATGACTGAGTGACTGATCACACACATACTCTCTTCAGCAAATGGTACTGGGACAATTATATATCTGCAAACAAAAATTAATTGTAACTCTTTCTCACAGCATATACAAAATTTATCCCCAAAAGTGAACATAGACCTAAATATAGGTGATACATCTACCAACATTTTAGAAGAGAGAAAAAAAAATGACATTGGGTTAGGAAAAGTATTCTTGATATGACACTTAAAAAAGCTCGAAAGGAAATAAAATCATAAATCTCATAATTTTGGAGTCTATTTGAATGGTTTGGTGAGATTCAACAGAGGAGTGGTGTACAATATATCAAATGACATTCTTTGTGTCAGTAAGCTTTTTGCTCAATCTCTGCTCTTCTCTGGGCCAATAAACCCATCAATTACCAATAATTACACCCAGTAATTACAATTACTGGTAATAGTAATTATAGTAGTTTCCTATGGCTGATATAACAAATGATCACAGAATAGTGGCTTAAAATGAAACAAACTTATTATCTTACAGCTCCAGAAATCAGAAGTCTAAAAACAGTCTCACTGGGCTATGTATGGTGTCAGCACGCTCCATAGATGGCTATAGAGGAGAATCTGTTTTCCTGCCTTTCCAAGCTTCTACAGACACCTGAATTCCTTGGCTCATGGTCCATTCCTCCATCTTTAGAGCCCACGGCACAGCATCTTTGGATTCTTTCTCACACCTATTTCTGTCTTCACCGTGTTTTCTCTCCCTGATCTTCCCGGGTCCCTTTAATTAGGACCCTTGTGATTCCTGTAGATCCAGCAAAGAATCCAGAATAATCACTCCATCTCAAGATACTTAATTGCATTTACAGAGTCCATTTGTCATGTTAAAATAACATTTTATAGTTTTCAGGTTTAGGAATAGACATCTTGGGGGGCTATTATTCAGCCTACTACGGTAACAGTAAGCTTCCCTGGTGGCTCAGTCAGTAAAGGATCTGACTGCAATGCAGGAGACCTGGGTTCGATCCCTGGGTTGGGAAGATCCTCTGGAGAAGAAAATGGCAACCCACTCCAGTATTCTTGCCTGGAGAATCCCAGGGACAGAGGAGCCTGGCGGGCTACAGCCCATGGGGTCACAAGAGTCAGATCTGACTTAGTGATTAAACCATCACCACAGGAACAGTATCATCAAAAATGTTCACTCTGAAGTTACCTACTGTATCAACTGTATCAATTCTTTCAGAAGATATGATGAAACTAAACATAAGAACTTTTTGACACACAGTTTAATCCCAAAAAGATTTTCCATTTAGGGGGAAGAGTGTGTGTATGTGTGTGTGACGGAGGCTGTCAGATTTCAAAGCTGATCTTCACTCTTACTTTGATGCAGAGAGACTAAAAATATCTCCAATTGCAAAATGCAGACATAGGGATCACGGTGAAAACAAACCATTGCATTCCCGGTCCTCTGTATTTGGTCCTCTGTATTTGGAGGAAAGGGATATACTTTAGGGAAATTGTAGAACACCAGCTGGTAAAATGTTTTGAAAGATGTCTTTATTTTTTTAGTTTTCTTAAACATCTGGTCTCTTCTTAGTAGACTTGGATGTTAGAGAATTTTAATTTCTTTTGAGTTCTGAAGTAATTATTCTTGCCATACTTTTTCAGTTTCTGCTTGATTTCCTAGCTAAAATTTGAGATTATTTTAAACCCCATTGCTGGGTTTTGTGACTGTCTAATATAGCAGGTTAAGAAAGTATGGATTATATTATCCCCATGTTAACAATTTCACAGTATCTTACTGAACAGGATAGGATTTATCCCAGGAGACTTGCCTATATCATGATTTGAGAAATTTGCTACTTTAACATCTGTATCCTGGCATTCCACTCTATAATCACAGGCAGTTATTCTTCTCCAAGGAAAAATATATTCATCTATTTGTTTTTACTTATTTTCTGCTTTGTTGTAAAGGGCTTTAAGATTTTTCATTTGAAAATATGTGTCTGGATCAACTTAATTCTGTGTAAAAATCTCAATGGCAGTTTTATAGTTCCTCTTTGAAACCTTCCAACTCGGACAAGAGAAAAACTCCAGGACTCCTCAGAGCTCCATTTTGGACTCTGGTGTCTACAAACCATATCAGATGGTAGACTGAACTTGGCACTCCAACAATAGCTAATATCGTGGAGTGTTCTCCTGGATACATGCCCAGGACAGCGTGGACTTCCTCCACTGCCCCTTGAAATCTGGTCTGTGTCCAGCTGGTCCTGGCACACTTAGAGCCAGCGGGGGGAGGCATTTGGCTAGGATGGACCCCGATGCCCCCAGCTGGGTAGACTATGTACAGCCAAGCGCGAGGACATTGACACCCATGCCGTGGCTGGGGGATCCCACATGGCTCAGGCGTTAACTTCAGCCTCATGCTGAACTGTTGGTACTCGACACGCACTGTCTTGGTCAACCTCGCAACATCTATATGAAATAGGCATCATAGTTACCCCTTTGTACAAATGGGGACTCTGAGGTTGATCTGAAAATAAGCTCCTCACCCTTTCAATCCCCTTGGCACTTTTTCTGTCCTCAGTTTAAGGTTTTCTTTTTAACTTTTTATTGGGGAATAGTTGATTTACAATGTTGTCTTAGTTTCTGCTGTACAGCAAAGTGAGTCAGTTATACATATATCCCCTCTTTTTTAGATTCTATTCCCATATAGGTCATTACAGAGAACTGAATAGAGTTCCCAGTGCTAAGGTATTCTTTTAAAAAGCAAGAGCTTGGGGATCTATCAGAGTTCAGATCCTAGGTTGAGCACTTACTAGCTGGATCCCCGTGTGCAAGTTACTTAACTCCTCTGTGTCTCCGTTTCCATGCCTGTAAAATAAAAGGAGCAGCAGTGTTGTTCCCAAAGGGTCATCACAGGATCAACTGAGAGCAGGCCTAGAAATTATTTGGAGCGATACCTGGCACACAGTAGGTATTAACTCATTGTCGGTCTTAGTTTTATTGTGTTTTTCACTTCATTTGTTATTTTATAATAGTTTATATGTGATTTTTTCCCCCTCCTAGAAAGTTAGAAAGTAAGCGCTAACTTCAGTTCAGTACAGTTCAGTTGCTCAGTCGTGTCCGACTCTTTGCGACCCCATGAATTGCAGCACGCCAGGCCTCCCTGTCCATCATCAACTCCCAGAGTTCACTCAGACTCACGTCCATCGAGTCAGTGATGCCATCCAGCCATCTCATCCTCTGTCGTCCCCTTCTCCTCCTGCCCCCAATCCCTCCCAGCATCAGGGTCTTTTCCAATGAGTCAACTCTTCACATGAGGTGGCCAAAGTACTGGAGCTTCAGCTTTAGCATCATTCCTTCCAAAGAAATCCCACAGGGTTAATCTCCTTCAGAATGGACTGGTTGGGTCTCCTTGCAGTCCAAGGGACTCTCAAGAGTCTTCTCCAACACCACAGTCCAAAAGCATCAATTCTTCGGCACTCAGCCTTCTTCACAGTCCCACTCTCACATCCATACGTGACCACAGGAAAAACCATAGCCTTGACTAGATGGACCTTAGTCAGCAAAGTAATGTCTCTGCTTTTGAATATACTATCTAGGTTGGTCATAACTTTTCTTCCAAGGAGTAAGCGTCTTTTGATTTCATGGCTGCAGTCACCATCTGTAGTGATCTTGGAGCCCCCCTAAAATAAAGTCTGACACTGTTTCCACTGTTTCTTCATTCACTTCCCATGGAGTGATGGGACCAGATGCCATGATCTTCGTTTTCTGAATGTTGAGCTTTAAGCCAACTTTTTCACTCTTCTCTTTTACTTTCATCAAGAGGCTTTTTAGCTCCTCTTCACTTTCTGCATAAGGGTGTTGTCATCTGCATATCTGAGGTTATTGATATTTCTCCCGGCAATCTTGATTCCAGCTTGTGTTTCTTCCAGTCCAGTGTTTCTAAGCTAGAGATTGTCATACTGAGTGAAGTCAGACAGAGAAGGAGAAATATCATATGACATCCTTTGTATGTGGAATCTAAAAATAAATGAAATAAACGAACCTACAGAACAGAAACAGACTCACAAACTTATGGTGGCCAGGGAAAAGGATAGGAGGAAGGGATGGTTAGGAAGTTTGGATGGACATGTATAATGCATACTGCTTTATTTAAAATGGATATCCAACAAGGACCTACTGTATAGCACATGGACCTCTACTAAATGTTGTGTGGCAGCCTGGATGGGAGGGGAGTTTGGAGCAGAATGGATACATGTATATGTGAGGCTGAGTCCTTGGCAGTTCACCTAAAACTATCACATTGTTAATTGGTTATTTGTCGTTATTTTAGTTGCTAAGTCAAGTCCAACTCTGTGACCCTGTGGACTGTAGCCCACCAGGCTCCCCTGTCCAAGGGATTTTCCAGGCAAGAATATTGCATTGGGTTGCTGTTTTTCCCTCCATCGGATTTTCTTGACCCAGGCATGGAACAAGTGTTTCCTTCATTGCAGGCAGATTCTTTACCACTGAGCCAGCAGGGAAGCCAAAAACAAAATAAAAAGTTAAAAAAAAAAACAAACAAACAAACAAAAAAAAAACTGATTTGTGACATGAAAAGGAAAAAAAGAAAGTAAGCTCTTAGAAGGAAAGGTTGTCTCATTCATCATGAATCCCTTGGAGTACCTAACACAAAACAGGCTCTCAATATTTATTTGATTGCTGATTTACTTATTTGCTCACATTACAAAACACAGTTGCTCTTATTAAATTTATCATCATCGGAAGAGGTCTAAACTTGTCTTCATACAGTGGAGAAACCAAATTAAATGACGTGGTGTCTGTTAGTCTAAATGGGAACACTGAGTTATGTTCTGAAGGCTAGTGAGAACATATTCCATGGAAGGAGGGTCTGTTTATCTGGTGACCTGGGTAATATGCTTTTATTGGCTCCTGCCATTGCTGGTAACACCTTCCTTGCATAATGAATTTTCACCAATTACATCCAAATAACATTTTTTTTCTTTAGCTGCTATTTCATTTAGTTTTATGAACTTCTTTTAAAATAATCTGTCCTAAGCAAAATAATAAGAAGATTTGGGGAAAGCTGCAAAGTAATTAAAGCCTTGTTGAAATAGCTTGGTGTTAGGGACAGAAAACTTGGAAACAATTCAGATAAACAGATCGCCACATCTGAATGGTCTACATCCGAAGAGCGCATGCAGATTATCTGGTCTATTAAGTTACTGCCAGTTGTTTCTAAGGTCAAGAGACAATTAGGAAAGTGTTTTGAGTATCTGAAAGGAATTAAATCCGATGCTGATATGTACCCAAAAGATGTCAATCCAAGTAATTGGTTCAGTAAAGCCTTAGTATGAGGACTTTTGAAATGTCTCATTTGCTTTGTACACTGGAATGACATCAAAATGAGGTAATTCATTTAGTGGTTCTTTGAAAAACATTACTGCAGCCTTCATATGTAAAGCAGTGTTACTATTACTAGAAGAAATCAGCCCATAAATCCTAATAATGATAAAAGCTGACATTAGGGTCATATTTCAACTCATCAGGAATAACTGGACAATTTGTGATGAGTAATTCTTATAACCTGTGACATGTGATCTCTTGTACACATAATGATACTAGTTATCAGTTGCTTAATACTATGTGCTGTGTCCTTTATATTTCACATCCCACAATATTCATCACATTTCTAAGAATTCTGATCTCCATCCCAGGCAAAGAACTGGAAGTGAAGACAGGTTAAGTGGCTTACTCAGGATCACACAGCTCATAAGAGGCCTAAGCCTCTTAGATATTCAAACCATGTCTGGCTGACTCTAGACTGTGTTCTTGACCTTAAACTGTACCACATCCTGTTTTCCACACTGCCTCCCGCTGAGATCTCAGCTCCCTGGACTTCCGATGTGGAGCCTTGCCCCTCCACATTTCCTTATACACTCTCTTTACTTTCAGTACTTTAAAATGTGAGTGCTTAGGGGAATCAGAGTGATCTGAAATTTCTGACTCATTAAAATGCATGATAAGGCATGATGATACAAGTTCTCCAAAACTCAATAACACCTGTGTCATTACACTCAAAGGGGATGTGGAAACCAACACCTCTCTGCTCTCCCAGTCAGATAAAGCCACAGAAAAGCAGCATTTGATGTGCTGTGATACCTGAGTACACCTCCTTATTCTCTGAAAATAAATGGCCCATCCTTCTTCTCAAAAGAAATCAGTAATACTGCCATATTTGCTATTTTTCACAAAACACAGATATCTCTTTTTAGTACATAAAAGTGTTTTCAAGATCATTAATTTTCATAATGATGCCCTGAAGAGCTGGAACATCTCCAAGGTCACACAGCCATCACACAGGTGTGTCCCTGTACACCTGCATCCAGCAAGCACAGTCCCAATATGACTTCCACCCATTCATATATTCCTTTATCCACCAGATCTGTATATCCTTAGCACTGGGGAGGTGCCAGGCACCGTTTAAAGTCCTGAAGAGTCCCTGTCTCCCTCCTGAAGCCCTTCGAGCCCAGGGAATGGATACTGACAAGGAAACAGACAAAATCAAATCTGGGTGATGAGTGGTAAGAGGGACATATACTTCCAGCCATTGGGTACTCTGGTGATGGCACCTGTCTTCTGCAGGAAGAGCTCATTTTGAGCCAGCATGCAGCATCCTGGTAATCGTGAATAGAATAGGTCCTTTGGCTGAGTCTGCCTTCTCAGGATTCACAACCCTTGAAAGTTAGAGTAAAAATGGTACTGATAAACCTCTTAGCAGGGCAGGAATAGAGATACATATGTAGCTAATGGACTTGCGGACACAGCAGGGGAAGGAGAAGGAGGGGCGACCTGAGAGAGTGGCACTGGCGTATATATTCTGTGCTGTGCTTAGTCACTTAGTTATGCCAGACTCTGTGTGACCCCATGGACTGTAGCCCACCAGGTTCCTCCATCCACGGCATTCTCCAGCCAGCCCACTGGAGTGGGTTGCCATGTGCTCCTCCATAGGATCTCTCCCACCCAGGCATCGAAGCCGCATCTCTTACGTCTCCTGCATTGGGAGGCAGGCTCTTCACCACCAGTGCTATGTGTAAAGTAGGTAGCTCGTGGGAAGCTGCTGTATAACCCAGGGAGATCAGCCCACCACTCTTCAAAGACTAGACTAGAGGGATGCAAGTAGGGGAGAGGGGTAGGAGGGAGGCCCAAGAGGGAGGGGACTCATGTGTACTTATAGCTGATTCACCCTGTCCTATGGCAGAAACCGACACGACATTGTAAAGCAATTCTCCTCCAATCAAAAAGAGAAGCCAGAGTAAGACTCTCACTGTGGGGGGCATGTTATCTTCACCGTGGCTAGTCTCCCATCCTTGGGACAGATGCATGAGACAGAGGCAGATCTCTCCCCTCCAGAAGGCTGAATCTCACCAACTGCATCATCTGAACTCCCTTTCTCCCTGGCTTCTGATTTGGCTGGTGTGTGCTTCATCACTCAGTCCTGTTCAACTCTTTGTGACGCCCAGACTGTAGTCTGCCAGGATCCTCTGTCCATGGGACTTTGCCATTTCCTCCCCCAAAGGATATTCCCAACCCAGGGATCAAAGCCACATCTCCTGTGTCTCCTGCATTGGCAGGCAGATTTTTTACCTGCTCAACCATCAGTGAAAAGAAACATTGCCAAGAGATGAGAGGGTGGGAATTTCAGGGGTTTGGAGCATTCCCTCTTCCTCTCCCTCCCCACCACTCTCACTCAGCTTTGGCTCCTTCTGTGAGCAGCGTCTGCTGAGAAACATCTACTGGGCAAAACTCCCTCCACAGCTCTGGCTCCCACTGGGCTCCAGGGGTGCTATTTCTTCCCAGTGGCCCAGCAACATTAGGTTGGCAATGGTTTCCTGGAGTTAGTCTATGGCACCTCCACGTCTGTTTCCCCTTTAACCCTGCCCATACCTCTGACGGGCTTCCCAGCTGGCTCAGTGGCAAAGAATCCTCCTGCCAATGCAGGAGACACTTGGGGCTGGGGTTTGATCCCTGGATTGGGAAGATTCCCTAGCGTAGGAAATGGCAACCCACTCCAGTATTCTTGCTGCGAAAATCCCATGGACAGGGGAGCCTGCCTACAGTCCGTGGGATCACAAAAAGTCAGACACAGCTGGGCAACTGAACACACACACACACACATAGCTTTGGAGCCAGTCCTTCATTAAAGCCTCTGTTTTCTGCCAGGACCCTGACTGATACAGTGACACAACAATGTCAACTCTGCTTCCTACTATATTTTGAAGCATGGGAAAATGTAGTTTTGAGGAAGAGATACTCAATGGCTTCTGACATTTTTAAGAAAAAAAAAATCATTTTTGATCTGAATCAGAGTTCTGTTTTGATCTTCTAGAAAAGGAGAGAACCAGACTGAGTTTCTAGTCCTGGCTGCTGTAAGTGGCATAAGGAGTTCATTTTTGTCAACAAGTCCATGCTGTGCTTTGCAGCCATTGTATAGTTTAGTATAAGGCTGGAGAAAATTAAGAAACTTAGTCTCACACCCAGTCTAGTCAATGACAAGACTGGGTTTTAAGTTGTTTCTACCGGACTCTAAACCCTATGCATCTCCCTAAGCATGTTCTTTCACTGAGCGTCTCTCTTTTAATTCACAAACTTACTTTTCTGACTTGAAATAGTCTTCCTTGGTTCCACTTTATGTAATTACCTGGATGTTTCATGAACACTTCAAGATCAAATCTCTCGCTCTCGCTCTCATCCTCATGTTTTCCTTCTGCTCCAGCCCAGAAGTGGTTGGACGGTCATATCTGTCTGTTTCATGTGCTCAGAAACTCAGGGACTTCTGTTTATCCTATCACACCAGTTAATGTCAAGAGTCCAAAATGTGTCATAATAAACTGGGTGGAGCCTTAGGCTGTAACACCTGTCTCAAGTGGAGGGAAAATCCCCTTTCCTACTTCTTATATTTTCTCTTTATCTGCTTAGCCATAGTCCACAAGACAACCCAGGCTCACCGCCTTCCTATTCTTTCCCACTTCACACATCTAGGACTGAATGATTCCTGCCCCTTTCCTAGTCACTCTCCTCTCCCCTTACCAAGCTCTCCATACACAACCGATCGGAAAATGTAGAGTGGTTCCAGTGCACCGTGCAATGTGAAGCAGGGTTGGAGAGGTGGGGGGCCAGGGCAATGGGAAAATGTGTGATGCCTTTTGCTTTATCATGAATAGATTAAATGTAAATTGCTACACAGCATACATTTCTTGAATCACTCCCATTCTATAGATTTCCCTTCTTTCTTTACTCTGCTGCTGCTGCTGTGAAGTCGTTTGTCCTATCTGACTCTGTGCGACCCCACAGATGGCAGCCCACCAGGCTCCCCCATCCTTGGGATTCTCCAGGCAAGAACACTGGAGTGGGTTGCCATGCCCTTCTCCAGGAGATCTTCCTGACCCAGAGATCAAACCTGGGTCTCCTGCACTGAAGGTGGATTCTTTACCATCTGAGTTACCAAGGAAGCTTTAATTTTATTATTATTACCATATTATTATTATTAAAGCAATATCTATCAAACTGGGATCTCCCTGAGCATGCTGACCACATTACTCAAGGGATCAGAAATTCTCTTAAAATTTTAAGATTTGGGTTTTCACTTCATTTATAATCTAAAAAATGTACAATATAAAATTACTCAGCTTCATTTGGATGTATAAGTTGGGACTGCCCGATTTCAGTACTTGCATTAGCATTTGAATTTATTACTGCAAAGAAAACAAAAAATATTTCATTCCAATAATGGCAGTGGAGTTGTATTAGGCTCACCCTCCTGGTAATAACAATTAAAAACTCTGGAAAAAAATATAACATGAAGTATTTGAAAGCAGTGGAGAGAAACCCAAAGCAGAATTGGAGGACACACAATCCTTGAGGAAAGAGAAGCATGGCAGGTGAGTTCCACCTTTAGGTGGTTCGTTTTTAAGGGTGCTGACCAGTGTGCAGTGCTTGAGAAAAAAAAAAATGGAACTCAAGGAAAAAGTGGTCCCACTGAGCTAGAGAGACTGATGTTGTAATCAGGGCCTTTGTAAAGGCTGGAAATAGAAGAAGAAAAGCCTAAAAGGAGAGATCCATAGATAAGAGTTCCTTCAAAGTCTGGATACAATTCCCGTTAAATCCTTCGCTGACTCCTAAACTGTGTACAAGATAAGCTTGTAGGAAACACAGCAGAAATCAGCTAGCTGGGAGTTTAAAAAGCAAAACAGGTACTATAGCAGCTACTGGAGATAGGAAGATAGAGATTGGAGCTCAGGTTCTGCCAAATTAGAAGGGCAGGAGGAATAACAAGAAGACTTTGCCTAAGCGCATTATAGTCAAACTGCTGCAGACCGAAAAGGAAGACTAATTCTTGAAAGAATCCAGAGGAAAAATGACACATGACCTACGGAAATAACAGTGAGAGATGGCTGATAGCTCATCACAAATAGTAGAAACCAGAAGATAACAGAAATAACATTCAAAGCATAAAAAGGGGAAATTCTATGTTGACACAGAACTCTATATCAATAAATATCCTTCATGAGGAAGGCAATGAAAAAAGATTCTCAGATAAATAAAACCTGAGAAAATTTGTCATCAACAGACTGACACTACAAGAAAGGCAAAAGCAAGTTCTTTACGTGGAAAGGAATAAGGCCACATGCAAACCAAGTTAATAGCACATGAAAAGGATCATACATCATGACCAAGTGGAATTCATCCCTGAGATGCAAGGATGGTTCAACCTACGCAAACCATACTGAGAGAATAAAAGGTGAAAAGCACATGATCATCTCAATAGATGCAGAAAGTGTTTGGCAAAATTTGGTATCCTTTCATAATAAAACAACAATAAAAGCCACCTATTTAGGAACAGAAAAAAATTACTGCGACATAATCAAGGCCATATATGAAAAACCCACATCTAACATCCATACTCAGCAGTGAAAAACTGAATATTTAGATTATGTCTCTATTTTATGAAACTGAATTTTATTAGTTATTATGGAAAATCGTTTGTGTAGGAAGGAGAGATGCTCTATGTTTCTAACCCATGCCTAAACTCATGGTATGTCCACTATGTGTACCCACAATCAAGAAAGTTACTCACATTTCCATTCTTTCACATTTTGTTATATATTTACAATGTCCATCTGTTAATAAAGCAGTAAAATATTAATATGTTGTCCTTAATTGCCAAACAGTAATGAAACTTTAACACATGGCAGTCCTTATTAGATTCTAATAGTCCCTATTAGATTCAGGAATTGAAGAAATAACTTCTAAGAGTCCTTTTCAAAGTCACCCTTACAATTGAGACCTAGCTACTCCTAGACCTTATAGGTAACTTTGTTCATGTGACGAGGATGGGTGGCAAGAAGATACCAATGATGGAAACCCAAGCTGCATAAAGGGAGTGAGGGGAGAGTAGAAGGAAGTTAACTGGAGAAATACCACTGAAATAGAACTTGAAATCCTACAACAGAGCTACTAGTCATCTATTTTTAATACAAGACAGGGTGGTATAGCTGTCATAGGATTGGATAATTGTTTATGTCAAACTTTATGGGCATGCAAAACTGAGTCCCCAGGGCCCCAAGTATGAACTGGGGGAACACATATATTTAGGATAGGGTCATCATCATTTAGACTTTGCAGCCAGAGATGCTGGGCTCTGTCTGATGCAATCAATCATCTGTTCAAGCATGTCTCCAGCCTCTCAGCTAGAATGCGGTTTTTGTTGTTGTTATTTGCCATTGACAATATGTCGAGGTTATTTTCTGTTACAGAAAATGATGCTCAGATTATCTGTTCCGATGCCTAAAGTCTGCCATTAAGTTTCCAAATAATAGATGCTATTTTTTTAAAATTTCAAACAAAGGTTTCAGTCCTCTAGATTCAATTCAGTAGCAGCTACTGGATAGGGAGGCCTTGAATTTAGAAAAGTGGTACCTGGGGTTTTAAATACATCCTCACCATGTGAAACAGCAAGAACTCAACAACACAATGCCCACTCTGAAAACGCAGCCTGGAACGGAGTCTCAATTCACCCGGCACGGAAACCAAACTATTAATATAGAATTATGAAATGCCCTGGGGATGTGATTAACATGAATGGATCTATATATACAGGTACAGTCTATTTTAATATTATGCCTATGGGGAAAATCACTTTAAGAATGCCAATGATTGTCATCCTAGCAGGCAAATGGAAATTATGTCCCATTCTTATAAAGTTGACAGGAGAGAATGCTTCTCTGAGCTACAGAATGTGAATAAAAGCAGGATTGGCTGTGATTTCAGACCTGTCTATCTTTTGAGAGACTGACAGTGTTGGTGTTCAGAGTTTAAAATTCAGATCTGAGAGATGGCACACACAGGAATAAATCAGCATATCTTACTGTCTCCAAGATTCACTGGTCTGAACCCCGCTTTCCTCTTGAAAAAAATGAAAATATTTACATGTGCAGGCCCTATGTGTTATGATGATTCACTCAAATTCAAAGGAGGTCTCTTGTTAAATATTAATACTTGGCAATAATGGAAAGAATCATGTCTGTTTAACAAGCTCTATGCTGTGCTATAAGCTATATCAATAGATAGTTTTGATTAGGATGATAATAGTATGTTTACTATTTTATAGATGAAAATGAAAGGCCAAACAAGTTAGCAAAGCTGATGGCTATTATTTAATTTGGCAAACATTTAGATCACTTCAATGACATCATTAAAAATGGAGATAATGGCCATTGCTTTACCATGCCCATGAATTTTCCCACACAAGTTTTCCCAAAAAGTTTAATGTGATTATTGACAACCAATTTATCTTCAGGAGAAAATAAGATGGTCAATACAAATTTCTGTAAGTGTTCTCAGAGAGAACATTTCCTCTTAGTATGTAAATACTATGAGTTTACAAAAACAATTTCAAAAATGAGAAGATAAATAGGCAAAACTCATTTTGTTTCAATCAATGTATAAGTGTTAATGTCAGATTTTATTAAACCATAATTCATGCCTTTGGTGTTACTAATTTGACTATGATGATAGAGGCAAGAAGATTCATTCATGTGTGAAAACTGTTGGTGGATTATAATGGACTGAAGCACCTGAGGGAACTGTTGATTAACTTACAATTATATTGCCATGGACAACCCAAGATATTAAACTGATATGTTTTACTTGAATTTATATCCTTTATTAAAAGATTTATATATTTTACCTAAATCAAATCCCTTATGATTATACAGTG
>SJYC01020216.1:0-18894 GCA_006408675.1 Madoqua kirkii | reverse complement strand
ACAGTACATTGTGCTATTTATTAAGTAAAAAATCTTCAGAAGCAGAAGAATTACAGAATTACAGTTTTCAAATTGGTGTTTCCATTGCTGCATTTGTTGGAGAAGCTAATGGCACCCCACTCCAGTACTCTTGCCTGGAAAATCCCATGGGCGGAGGAGCCTGGTGGGCTGCAGTCCATGGGGTCGCATAGAGTCAGACACGACTGAAGTGACTTATCAGCAGCATTGCTGCATTTGTAACAGCCAAGACAAGGAAGCAACCTAAATGCCCACCAACAGAGGAATAGATAAAGGAAATGTGATACATACAATCAATAGAATATTACTCAGCCATAAAAAAGAATGCAATCATGCATTTGCGCAACATGGATGGACCTGGAGATTATCATAATAAATGAAATGTCAGACAAGAGAAAAATGGATATCATATGGTATCCCTTACATATGGAATCTGAAACAAAAATACAAATGAGATTATTTACAAAACAGAAATAGACCCACAGACATAGACAACAAAGTTACAGTTATTGAAAAGTAATGGGGGCAGGATAAATTAGGAGAATGGGATTAACATATTTACACTACTATATATAAAGTAGATAACCAACAAGGACCTACCATATAGCACAGGGAACTCATCTCAGTATTCTGTAATAATCTATAAGGGGAAACAATCTGAAAAAAAATGTATGTATATAAATACACACACATACACATTCACTGTGCTATACACTGACTCACTATGCTGTATACCTGAAACTAACATGATATTGTAAGTCAACTGCACTCCAATAAAAAAAAATTCTTTGGAGAATCATAAATTTAAAAAATAGAAAGCCAAGTAAAAGAAACAGCATTTTTTTTTGGAGTCCCTTATGAACCTTGAGTTCAAAGTTTTGCTTTTGAGTCTAAAAATTCTAGAGCAAGGGAAAAGAGCCCAGGTCCTCCTTTAAGTAGGAAGTCTAATAAAGACTGCACTGCCCTTATTTTGAGTCATAAAATACTTTGAAAAACTTTAAAAAATTGGTATCCTATCAGTTCAGTTCACTTCAGTCACTCAGTCATGTCCAACTTTTTGTGACCCCATGAACCAAAGCATGCCAGGCCTCCCTGTCCATCATCAACTCCCAGAGTCCAACCAAACCCATGTCCATTGAATTGGTGATGCCATCCAACCATCTCATCCTCTGTCATCAACTTCTCCTCCTACCCTTAATCTTTCCCAGCATCAGGGTCTTTTCCAATGAGTCAGCTCTTTGTATCAGGTGGCCAAAGTACTGGAGTTTCAGCTTCAGCATCAGTCCTTCCAGTGAATATTCAGGACTGATTTCCTTTAGGATGGACTAGTTTGATCTCCTTGCAGTCCAAGGGACTGTCAAGAATCTTCTCCAACACCACAGTTCAAAAGCATCAGTTCTTCGGTGCTCAGGTTTCTTTATAGTCCAACTCTCACATCCATACATGACCACTGGAAAAAACATAGCCTTGACTAGATGGACTTTTGTTGGCAAAGTACTGTCTCTGCTTTTTAATATGCTGTCTAGGTTGGTCATAACTTTCCTTCCAAGGAGTAAATGTGTTTTAATTTCATGGCTGCAATCACCATCTGCTTTTGGAGCCCAGAAAAATAAAGCCAGCCACTGTTTCCACTGTTTCCCCATCTATTAGGAGGCATCACTATGAACAAAGCTAGTGGAGGTGATGGAATTCCAGTGGAGCTATTTCAAATTCTGAAAGATGATGCTGTGAAAGTGCTGAACTCAGTATGCCAGCAAATTTGGAAAACTCAGCTGTGGCCACAGGACTGGAAAAGGTCAGTTTTCATTCCAATCCATAAGAAAGGCAATGCTAAAGAATGCTCAGACTACCACACAATTGCACTCATCTCACACACTGGTAAAGTAATAATCAAAATTCTCCAAGCCAGGCTTAAGCAATACGTGAACTGTGAACTTCCTGATGTTCAAGCTGGTTTTAGAAAAGGCAGAGGAACCAGAGATCAAATTGCCAACATCCGTTGGATGATGGAAAAAGCAAGAGAGTTGCAGAAAAACATCTATTTCTGCTTTATTGACTATGCCAAAGTCGTTGACTGTGTGGATCACAATAAACTGTGGAAAATTCTGAAAGAGATGAGAATACCAGACCACCTAACCTGCCTCTTGAGAAATCTGTATGCAGGTCAGGAAGCAACAGTTAGAACTGGACATGGAACAACAGACTGGTTCCAACTAGGAAAAGGAGTACGTCAAGGCTGTATATTGTCACCCTGCTTATTTAACTTATATGCAGAGAACATCATGAGAAACGCTAGTCTGGAAGAAACACAAGCTGGAATCAAGATTGCCAGGAGAAATATCAATAACCTCAGATATGCAGATGACACCACCCTTACGGCAGAAAGTGAAGAGGAACTAAAGAGCATCTTGATGAAAATGAAAGAGAAGAGTGAAAAAGTTGGCTTAAAGCTCAACATTCAGGGAACTAAGATCATGTTATCCTATAAAAGGAGACAAAAATATCCATAATTTTAAATTACATAATTTACTGTGGTTAAATTTTACGTATACTTCTAAATAATTTATGTAGAGTTTGCCCTTATATCCAACTTCATCTAGAATTATCCTGATTGTGTCTCTTGTCTTCATATAATTCATGACAGTGCATTCTTTCATTCTCAAATGTGTCTTAATTTAGACAGTAGTGTATATGCTCATAGAACTGAGAGCTCTAGAAAAAATTATAATTTTTAAGTAATTAGCAATACACAGTAAAGATCTACATATAGAAAATGTCTACATATAGAAAGATTCTTTCTGTAAAAAGATTCTTTCTACATATAGAAAGATTTACATATATAAAATTGTGAGATATTACATTAATTGACATAAATGCTACCCCTAGGTATATCCTCTGCTGCTGCTGGGTCGCTTCAGTCGTGTTCGACTCTGTGCGAACCCAGAGATGGCAGCCCACCAGGCTCCCCCATCCCTGGGATTCTCCAGGCAAGAGCATTGGAGTGGGCTGCCATTTCCTTCTCCAATGCATGAAAGTGAAAAGTGAAAGCGAAGCCGCTCATTCGTGTCTGACTCACAGGGACCCCAAGGACTGTAGCCTACCAGGCTCCTCTGTCCATGAGATTTTCCAGGCAAGAGTACTAGAGTGGGTTGCCATTGCCTTCTCTGGTATATCCTCTAGGGAGTATATTTGCTATTGAAACTTTAAAAGAGATAGTTCTTGGGTTTTTAAATTGTATGCATTTAGCTTCTGCTTGATAATTTGATACATGTATACATAGTGAAATATTCACCACAATCAAACTAAGTAGCAAATCCATCATCTCACACAGTTTCCATTATATATTTCTTTTTCTGTGGTAACACTTAGGATCTACCCTCTTAGAAGATTTCATATCTGCAGCATAGCAGCATAGTGTTGTTACTTATAGTCACCATTTTACACATTAGTTCTCCACAATTTATTCATATTGCTTAACTGAAACCTTTTACTCCTTGAGCAACACCTCTCCCATTTCCTCATGATCCCAGATACTGATAATCACCATTATACTCTGTTTCTATGAGTTTGCCTATTTTAGATTCCACTTATAAGTGAGATCATGCATTGTTTATCTGTCTGTATCTGGCTTATTTCACTTAGCACAATGTCTTTCAGATCCATCTATGTTGTAGCGACTGAGCTGAACTGATGTTGTTGCAAATGGCAGGATGTCCTTATTTAAGGATGGACAATATTCCCATTATATGTACATACCACACTTTCTTTATCCATTCACCCAATGATGAACATACAGGTTGTTTCCAT
Source organism: Madoqua kirkii (assembly GCA_006408675.1). Lineage (NCBI taxonomy): Eukaryota > Metazoa > Chordata > Mammalia > Artiodactyla > Bovidae > Madoqua > Madoqua kirkii. Next base: position 15,069 of record SJYC01020216.1, on the reverse strand, counting down.
AGTTTGGTTCTGGTAAATAATGCTAAAATGTAGCTTTCTCTTTGAGATCCTGATTTCAATTTCTTTGGAAAAATACCCAGAAGTAATATTGCTGAGTCATATGGTAGTTCTATTTTTAAGACTGTTAGAAACTTCCGTACTATTTTCTATAAAGGCTAGACCAATTTACATCTACCAACAATGTACAAAGATTGCCTTTCTTTTCATCCTTGCCAACGTGTGTTATCTTTATTTTCTTTTTTAATAATAGACATCCTAACTGCCCTCAGACAACATGTCATTGTGGCTTTGATGTGCATTTCCCAGCTGATTAATGGTGCTGAGCATGTTTTCATAGACCATACTCTCAGGAATATGAGAGTGCAATTCACTGTTCCAGGAAAACTGCACAGAACAATTAAAACAGACTTCAAAAACATAAGATGAATTTTTTTTCAGATAGCAAGAAAAGATACAAAAGTTCAAAGGGGAAAAATCAAGAAATTCTCAGATTTGTCTACAGTCATTTTTAAAACCAGAGAAGTAGATAAAATTTTCCGAACTTTTGAAGAAATGTGACAATCAGTGATTTATTTACAGTCTCATCCTTCAACAGACCTTCTTGCATCTGTAAGACTTGGGATATATAACACTTGAAATATTTTTGAAAATAATTACTTGAGTATAACTCCAGTTAACCAAGAGGAAACCAATAATATAGAACTCAGGAAAGAAACAGAAATGATTAAAAGAAAAACACCTGGAAATTATGGTTATACAACAGAATATATACCTTACAAACAAAACTAATAACATAAAAAATAATAGTAATCAATTGATAATTACTTAAATTGATACTATAATGGCATTAATGTTTTTCTTTATCTATTCTGCAAGTATTTAATGAGGACCTACTACATGCCAGGCAGTATACTGTTTTAGGGACTGTTTAGGGGATCCTGATGGCTCAGAGGGTAAACAATCTGTCTGCAGTTATGGAGACTTGGGTTTGATCCCAGGTCAGGAATATCCCCTGGAGAAGGGAAAGGCTGGCTACTCACTCCAGTATTCTTGGAGAGATCCCATGGATAAAGGAGCCTGGTGGGCTACAGTTCATGGAGTGGCAAAGAGTCGGACACAACTGAGTGACTAACACTAGGGGATCCAGTGGTAAAATGAGACAAATTCCTCACTACACTCACATTTCAAGGGGTTAAACATACACAGGTGTGCTCGATTGACATGCAAAAATGAAGTTATGGAATAGTCCTAGATTTACATAACACTTACAAAGAGAGTACAGAAAGTTTCCATATACCCCACACTTTCGCATGCAAGCTTAGTCACTCAGTCATGCGCAACATTTTGCGACACCATAGACTGTAGCCGGCCACTATCTACCATTTATGAGGATTCTCCAGGCAAGAATACTGCAGTGAGTTGCCATGGGCCCCCTCTTATTAACATCTTAAAGATACGTGGTATAGATTTCACAATTAGTGAACCAAAATTGATAATTTTTACTGAAATCCATAATTTAGTTCTCACTTTGTACAGATTTTCTTAGTTTATAACCTAATGTCCTTTTTCTGTCTTGTGATCCCATCCAGGTACCACATGAGGCTTCTCTAGGCTTTGACAGTTCCCAGACTTTCCTCATTTTTGATGACTTAGACAACTTTGAGGAGTACTGGTCAGACACTTAATAGAATGTCCCTCCCTTGGGATTTGTTTGGAGATTTTGTTTATTTTTCAAGATTTGACTGGATTTATAAATTTGGAGGAGGAGGAAGACAGAGGTAAAGTGACATTCTCATCATTTATATCAAGGGTATATACTCTCAAGACACCTTTTACTGTTGATATTTTCATGGATCACCTGTTGACAGGTTTCCACTATAAAGTTATCTTTTTTCCCCTATCTATGCTGTACTCTTTAGGTCATTATGCACAACCCACATTCAAGGAGGGAGAGTTATAATTTGTCTCCACAGGGAAATATAAGATTACTAGCATAAATTATTTGGAATTATTCTGCAGAGATATATCTTTTATGCCCCATTTCATTATTCATTTATATTGGTTTGAACCCATAGATATTTATTTTCTGTTCTGCATTATTAATCCAATACCACTTTATTTTGTTGCTCAAACTGTTCTAGCTTTGGCCATTGGGAACTTTTTGTCTCTGTAACACACTCTCACCGTGCAGTGTGGGATGTGTACTGTGTGTGTGTGTTTATATAGCTGTATATGCATGTGTGTCTTTAGTACTTCCTTACTTTCTGGTACTGTGTTCCAGAATTCCAGGCTCATCTTCCATATTTCCTGCCCCAGTCCTAGATTCAAAGATGCAGTCATATCTCCAAGGAGTCCTTTTAAAATTTTCATTTTCAATGAGTAGCATTAGAAACCAAGAGCTGAGTGTTAGATGTGCTTGCTGCCCCCTGGAGTATCTTTACTTCTATAGTACCTCACTGATGTAACAAGGAAATATATGTTTCTACTAACCTGTGTATATCTATAAATATTTTATATGTAACCACCTGTGTCTATATTAAGCTAAACATGAGCCCATACTATCTGTAACTCTAATCTATTATCATGTTGATCTTCCCAACTTCTTAACTATAATTTCTACTCCAACAGTGAGAAATCTGGTTCTTACCATAACCGTCAATTTGCTTAATTGTTTAATTCTAACATATACATATGGAGAAGGCAATGGCAACCCACTCTACTACTCTTGCCAGGAAAATCCCATGGACGGAGGAGCCTGGTAGGCTGTAGTCCATGGGGTCACAAAAAGTCAGACATTTACTGAGCGACTTCACTTTCACTTTTCACTTTCATGCATTGGAGAAGGAAATGACAACCCACTCCAGTGTTCTTGCCTGGAGAATCCCAGGGATAGGGGAGCCTGGTGGGCTGCCATCTGTGAGGTCACACAGAGTCAGACATGACTGAAGTGACTTAGCAGCAGCAGCATATACATATAATGATTTTAAAATTGTTAACCTGTACCACCATGTACCCCAACTTTAGAGATGATGGTGCTTATGTACAGTTGCTTTTGCACTTAGTTATTCAGAGAAGGTTCATTTCAAAGCTAATTACTTCAATCCCTTCTCCACCCCCTCCTCAGTGAAGTTGTTTTTTATTAGTTCAATTCAGTTAGATTCTTGGTCCATACATTGCATTATACCATGAGATCTCAGAACCTCCTAAATGCTTTATTAAGATTTCTATAAAGTTCACTCTTGATGCTACAAAGTTCTTTGAGTTTTGACCAGTGTGTAGTGTCATATCCACCATCATAGTATCCTATGGAATAGTTTCATCCCCTAAAAATATTTCCTGCGCTTCACCTATTTAACCCTCCTTCCCAACCCTGGACTCTTGGCAATTACTGGCTGCTCTGTTTATTGTCTCTAACTTTCCCTTTTTACAGAATATAATATAATTGAAACCATTCAGTATGTAGCTTTTTCAGATTTGTTTATTTCACCTAACAATATGCATTTATAATTAATGCATATCTTCAGTGAGGTAGCTTTTTAAATTATTGAATGGTATACTGCTGTGTAGATGGACCACAGTTTATCCACATACCTATTAAAAGATGTCTTGGTTACTCCTAGCTTGTTTTATTTTTTAATTTAAATTTTTTTTTTTTGCTTTACAATACTGTATTGGTTTTTGCCATACATTGACATGAATCCATCACAGGTGTACATGAGTTCCCAACCCTGAACCCCTCTCCCACCACCCTCCCCATATCATCTCTCTAGGTCATCCCAGTGCACTAGCCCCAAGCATCTTGTATCCTGTATCAAACCTAGACTAGCGATTCGTTTCTTACATGATAGTATACAAGTTTCAATGCCATTCTCCCAAATCATCCCACCCTCTCCCTCTCCCAAAAGTCTGACTCCTAGCTTTTAAATGATATGAATAAAGCTGCTATAAACATTCATGTACAGATTTTGTATAGAAATAAATTTTTAAATCATTGGCTACTATACTAGGAGCTCAACTGTCAGATCATATGGTAAGATGTTACAGATAAAACTAAATTACCAACCTCCAAAAGGCTTATTGTCAAGCAGGTAAAGTGACAGTTAACTACCACAGCAAACTATGGTATACAACGGGATATTACTTGGCCATAAAAGGATGAAATAGTGCCATTTGTGGAAGATGAATGCACCTGCTACCTACTAAGTCACTTCAGTCGTGTCCGACTCTGTGCGACCCCTTAGACGGCAGCCCACCAGGCTCCCCATCCTAGGGATCCTCCAGCAAGAACTCTGGAGTGGGTTGCCATTCCTTCTCCAATGCACCTAGAGATTGTCATATTGAGTGAAGTCAGATCGAGAAAGAACTATCATATGATATTGCTTCTATGTGGAATCCAAAAAAGAAAGGCTACAAATAAACTTATCTACAAAACAGACTAGAGTTACAGGTGTAAAAAAATAAACTTGTGGTTATGAGGGAGGGGGTTATGGGGTAGGGAGAGAGAGAAATTGGAAAATTGGGATTGACACATATATACTACTATATATGAAACAGATAACTAATAAGCACTTACTGTATAGCACAGGGAACTCTACTCTATACTCTGTAATGTCCTATCTGGGAAAAAAATGAAATATGGATATATATAATAAACATATAACTGATTCACTTTGCTGTATATCTGAAACTAACACAATACTGCAAATTAACTATACTCCAAATGTAAAAAAAAAAAAAACACTAAAAAAGAAAAAGAACTAAATGTAAGCATACTTTGGAGATACTGAAGGGTAATCATATTTATTCCATGAAAATCATAACCTGGATGCAGTATTTGATACAAAAAGGAGGAAAGAAGGGCCAAAGTTTTATAAGAAAATTGTTAAAATTCACTTAGTTCTGAAATTCCACGAAGAATTGAAAATCTAAATATGGATGAAATTAATGATATTTGACAAGGGCAGGATAAATCAGAAAATTTAAGTAATGAAGTTTAACATTATGCCTAAGATACTGATTAAAATTGAATGTGCATGCATATATCTGTATATATATTTCTATTTACATTCAAGTTATCTACTTGAAATAATAAAATATTTAACACTATATTCTAAAAATATTTTCAGTTTTCTACAGTATGATTTTCATTTTCTTTTGTGAGAAGTATATTTTGTCCTATTATTTGATCAACAATTGTTTTTGCTTGTATGTTGTATCTTTTTGAAACATAAAAATGGCATGTAATATGTGATTTTCAAATACACACCCAGGCCCTGTGTTGGTGCCTCTGGCTTGTTGCTTGAGTAGACTGATGGACCAGAAATGTGTTAGTCTCTCAGTCGTGCCTGGCTCTTCGTGACCCCATAGACTGTAGCTCTCCAGGCTCCTCTGTCCATGGAATTCTCCAGGCAAGAATACTGGAGTGGGTTGCCATTCCCTTCTCCAGGGGATCTTTCTGACCCAGAGACTGAACCCAGGTCTCCCGCACTGCAGGCAGATTCTTTTCCATTGGGGCCACCAAGGAAGACCTGGAAATACTCTTAGGAAAGTACAGAACAATAAAAAAGGGTGGCCTAGGGAAGATTCAACAGGGAAATGTTTAAAGCGAATGTTTTGGAGCATCAGACCATTTGAACTGGCAGTGTAGTACTGTAGAAATAACAGTTTTGGAGTGAGACAAATCTCAGCTCATAATCTGCTCTGCCACTGTGTCTACTTGGGCGAGGTACCCTGAGTTTCATGGGTAAAGTAACGTAATAATAGGTGGAATGTATTGAGTACTTACTATGGGCCAGGAATAGGCCAAGCAATTTACTTGAATTTACTCTTATTAATCCTGATTTCAAAATACAATTCCATGCTATGAAGTACTATATATATGTGTTAGTCACTCAGTTGTGTCTGATCCTTTGTGACCCCATGGATAGCCCACCAGGATCCTTGGTCCATGGGATTCTCCAGACCAGAATATTTGAGTAGGTTACCATTTTCTCCTCCAGGGGATCTTCCTGATCCAGGGATCACAGCCATATCTCTTACAACATAGGCAGATTCTTTACCTTCTGAGCCACTGGATTGACCAAAAAGTTCAGTCTTTTCTGTACAATGGTATGGGAAGATACAAATGAACTTTTTGGCTAACTCAGTACATGCTAACATTTTGCTCCTTACATAGACAAGGACTGAGAGACTCAGCTAAGGACACAAAAGCAGGAGACAGGTGCATGTACAAGGGGGCAATGCGCACCTGGTCCCAGTTCTAACTTACTCCAAAGCTTATTTTGATCTCATTAATCGGAACTCTCCTCATGACCTGAAGAATTCCAAAGTCCCTGAACCAAACTTTATGGATTTTCTGGCACAAATTTCCTATTGTACTAAAGACTGATAGGTTATATTTCTGTTAGTTTCAGGCAAGATAAAGGCGTAGGAAGCATTCCCCTGTTTTTCTTCTCCTCATGTCCCATCCTTCCCCCCGACACATTTCCTCAGTAAGGCAGTTACTCTTCTCACCAGGACAGGGGTCTTTATTATCCTTCCCAGAAGCCACATTTCCAGTTATTGAGTAATATTAAAACAAGGAACAAATGAAAAGCGATTAGAATACATTCAAAAACCAGAAGAGCATTGCAGGAAGAATCAAGATGTTATCTGCAGTAGAACTGGCAAACCATACTGGAGAGATGCAAAATCCCCAGAATAACATAGATGCAGTATCCAGAGATAGTCTTCAAAGGATAGAGAGCCAATGACTATGGTGGCTATTCCAATGAAATTAACATTCTACGAGAATGCCAAGTGGTGTGAACGAGATCAACAGACTCAAGACGAAAGCTCCGGACCAGACTGCCATTGAAACACGTTTGCCTAAAGGTTTTCATATTCCTGGCAAAGAGGAGTTGGAAGTTTGTAACGCCTCACATACTTATCTAGATTGTTATATATAATTATACTCAAGTCAACTATATGGTTTTCTCATTCCAATGACTGGACTTTCTTAGTTGCAAATACATTAAGCTGACATTTCTTGAGTGAAAGTCGCTCAGTCATGTCCGACTCTTTAGGACTGTATAGGCTCTCCTTTATTTCTAATAGGGCCCTTCATTTTCTCACTTAATTTTCAAAACTCCTTCACAATAAGCCTTATTATCTGGGTATACAGCAGAAAGTAAAATAAGAAGGATTGAACTCAATATGCTCTCTCCCCATCAAGTACCTGGTTCTTTCTACTACCGTTCAGTGCTGCTCTTATTTTTTGAGAGTCTTTATCAAATGCTGGGTTAAGAAGTCTTCAGATATTATTATAAATATCTAGACTGGATATACCTCAATTTACCACTGAAATAAAAATTCTAGTACCTAGAGTAGGCGCTACAGGGAGGGTATGCCTCTTCTATAGATTAACTCTAGAATTAGCTTCTACTGGAAAAGCCTCTGTCCATGTCTCTACATCATCCTCCAATTGCCATATAGAAATATTCTGCTGCAGTTAAGCTGTCCACATAACCTTCCCTCAATACTTTTTATTTAATTATACTTCTGCTGTGTTTTTCCCCTTAACCACGATGCTCGTTTTCCTGCAGTTTAAATCATTTCTTACAGAGAAGTCCTCCTCAGACACTCCCAGACACAGTGATCATGTACCTAGGAAACTGTTTATCTGCATTGCCCACATGCAGAAAATACGTCCCCTTTCATTGATATTCATCCAATTTTATATGTATGCCCTGACTCCCCAGCCACACTGGCCATGTGTGAAGGGTAGTCTAATATTTCTTGATTTATCCTATATATTCCTGGTAAGTGGCTCTCATCACTGGTTTTATTGACATGAATTTGAGCAAACTCCAGGAGACAGCGAAGAACAGAGGAGCCTGGCATGCTGCAGTCCATAGGGTCACAAAGAGTTGGACACGAGTTAGCCACTGAACAACATCAACAGATTGGCTCTCAACAAGCCTTCAGTTAATGTCAGAGGTTGATGACAGTGAGGGATGCTTCTAATGACAATAGTGACCATGATATCTATATAATTTCATATTTGAAAACTGGTATGTCCACCTAATCAGATGATACAAATGAAAACTATTGTAAGGGTAATATAACTCCGGGAGTTGATGATGGACAGGGAGGCCTTGCGTGCTGCGATTCATGGGGTCGCAAAGAGTGAGACACGACTAAGCGACTGAACTGAACTGAACACAGAATATCTGCTGCTGCTAAGTCGCTTCAGTCGTGTCCAACTCTGTGTGACCCCATAGATGGCAGCCCACCAGGCTCTGCCGTCCATGGGATTTCTATTAGATGTTAATTACTGTTGTTACTCATTTTTCTTCTCAGCCCTAAGAGTGCTATTATTCTTCCCATTTTAATGGGTATCCGGAGGCTGAGAACTTTTCCAAGGTCACACACAGTAAGTAGCAGAGTCAGAATTCTTATTTCTCTATTCTCCAACTCTCTACATTTCAAAACTGTGCTGAAATATTGGGTTTGTCAACAAGTTTGTTCAGGTTTTCCATAAGATCTTACAGAAAAACCTGAATCAACTTGTTGGCTAACTCAATTTCACGAGCTGTAAAGGGTCTCTGGGCAAACCAGCTGGGTGCATCAGGGCCCAACGCAGGGGTAATGGGCCAATAACTGCTATCTGGCAACCAAGATCTGCTTTTAAGAGCCTGTAGTCACTGAGATTCAGATTGGTGTTTTGAACTTCAGGCATTGTAACTTTCTAAGCAAGCCTTCGTTAACACCTTGTATTTATACTAATTTAGCTCTGGAGTAAGATCAGACGCAACTCAGTTTCACCAAGTATCTTGCTCCTGACAAATATAGCCCTTCACAGGGCAAATCACAGCCAGAGGGAAAGGAAGGATATAACATTCTAAAATATTAGCATTCTTAAAGAGACCTCTATAAAAAAGAAGGAAGACATAATAAATACAAAAAATTCTTTAAAATATTCTTGTATGGATTCCAAATATTTTTATTTCAAGATGATGGAAATTGTTGACCTCTCACCTTTGTCACCAACAGTCCGCAGGAACTTTTCTGACAAGGAGAAATGTTAGCTTGGAGTAAAATTGACCCTAGGCACTTAGCTTCCTTGTATGTGCTACAAATTCCTTATAACATGATCTGCTTTTCTGGGCTTGTCTTTTCTTAATTTTGATAAAAATAAGATGAAGATACTGCTATAGAAATAAATGTTAAGAATTCTGTATTCTGCTACTTGTACTGTGGTATATAATCATCACTATTAGTCAGCTCCTCTGAACATCTGGAGACATATTCTGAAATAAAAATAATAAAAGAGATGAGTGTGTTCAGTGATTGTTGGGCTATTTAGGAGTTATTCCTTCAACTGAAATAGAATCAAGATAACTCTGAAAAGAAACAGTACCTTTTTATAGGAGAAACATGTAAAACGATTGCTCAGAAACTAAAGAGGTTTGGGCCACTAGATGACACTTTATATTTTCTTTGATTTTTTTTTCAATCATTTGTTAACTAAAACACCCAAAAAATCTAATTTAAAATGTTCTAGTCTCTACCTATGTAATTACTATAGCAAATTAGGCACTCGTGTCAGCCAAAATTTCAAAACAATAGACTGCAATTGTCTCTACTTTTCAAAGACCCATTTAACTCACAAATTACAATAAAACTGTGCTTGCTAGTGTCATTAATGACTCGATAATTGTATATCTTGATGAATATGTTTTAGTCCTATTTTTATTTGACCACTCTGATATTCTTTGGTCCTTTTAACTTTCTCGTCTTCTTAAAATTCTCTTCTTTAGATGTCTCTGGTTCATCGTGAACCTAACTATATTTCTTCCTATCTTCTTTGTGAGTTTCTATTATTTTCACCGTTCTTATTATCTGGAGTTCCTCAGGTTTAACCTTGGGCCCACAGTTTTTTTGGTCTTCCTACATTCTGCAACATTTATGGTTTGAGTCACTACCTGTAGGCTGATGGCTCCAAAAATTACATTTTCACTTCAACAAAACCTCCCCACCCCCACCACACACACACAGAGCCTCAGACTCATATATCAAAATACATCTTGACCATCCTGTAAGAATTTCAAACTCAGCATATCCAAAACTAAATTTGTCATATTCTCCTCTAAATCTGTTCTCTTTTTCTCTTTATTTCATTACCTCAATCAATTGGTCTGTTACTCAGGCTAGAAGCTGGAAAAGTAATCTGCGATTCTTCACTCTCTTTCACACTCCAAACTCAATACATATTTCACCAATTTTACCTCACATATAGGTTTCATTTTGACCTCAGACTCATATATCAAAATACATCTTGACTGTCCTGTAAGAATCTCAAACTCAGCATATCCAAAACTAAATCTGTCATATTCTCCTCTAAATCTGTTCTCTTTTTGTCTTTACTTCATTACCTCAATCAATTGGTCTATTACTCAGGCTAGAAGCTGGAAAAGTAATCTGCAATTCTTCACTCTCTTTCACACTCCAGACTCAATACATATTTCACCAATTTTACCTCGCATATAGGTTTCATTTCGATTCCTTCTTTTTCAACTTGACCCTTATTAATATGCCATGTTTTCTGACTTTCACCGACTCTTGTCTACCCTATAACAGTAACCTCTAGATTCGATTCTGTCTCTCCAATTGGCTTTATCACTTCTCCCAAGCTTCCTCAGTGACCTACCTAAGCCACAAAGACATCCTTCTATGCCCCTTTTCTCTCCAAAATAAACGAGCAGTTCCATAGTTTAACCTACAAGGCATTCGTGATCTGACCCATTCAACTTCACCGTTTGTGTCTTCCTCCACATTCTGGGGGTGACAGAGGATGATGGTTGAATGGCATCATTGACTCAATGGAAATGAGTTTGAGCAAACTCCAGGAGATAGTGAGGGACAGGAAAGCCTGGTGTGCTGCAGTCCATGGGGTTGCAAAGAGTCAGACACAACTGAGCAATTGAACCACAACTACCACCTTCCTCTTTAAATAAACTGTTCCTTCAAAATCTAGTTTTCTGGAAGGCATAGGATTTACTGTTCTAAATCTTTCCTTGATAGGAGACTATTGAGATACAAACAATTCTCTCTTTTATGTTAAACACATAAAGTATACTTTGAAATAAAGCACAGGTCTATAAGAGGGAAATGTTAACCATAATATGAGATTATTATAATTTGGCGAACATTTTGCAATATTGCCTTTAGAGTATCAGGAAGACAACATCCTTTGTAGTTTGATTTCTCTACATGATATGGTCTTTCAAAGGTGTCTTTTGTGCTCATTGTCTTTTTAATAAGAAATAGTGTGTGTGTACGTGTGTGGTGTGCATGTACCCATGTGGCAAGACATGTGAATAATGACAGGCTTGAAGGCTTTTGTGCAGGGTGCTGATGAACACTGATTCAATTTCTTGAACTATAGTCTATGAACTATTTCTGTTTTAAAAACGAATTGGTCCTCAAGCAAAGAGAGCTTTTAATGCTAAGTTCTATAATTATTGCAATGTCTTTTCTAACAGCTGTGTTTTCTCTATGTGTATTTTTAGCAGGGGTGCTTATAAAAGCAGAACTATATGTCCTTTTGCCCAAATCCCTCTCTACCTGCATCCATCAATTTCCCTGTCTTATTCACCCAATAAATACTCATTCCACATACCTTGTAGTGAACTGTTGATTTTAAGGGAACTGTTTTAAATGGCTGTGTATAATCAGCTTTAACTTAATAAGATTACTTCCTGGACAAGTGTTACATGGATATTTGAATTTCAATGGATAGCCAGTGTTCGGATATGTAGTTCTCTATTTAGGATTGTGATGCCAGGAAATGTAAAAAATGTCTCCAAGTGTTCTTAAGAGCATTGCTGCCAACCAAATTAACTTATTCATTCATTAGTCACTTAAAGGACTCCTCTTCTGTTTAAGAAAAGATTAAAGTCATGAGTCATTCCCTCATTGTATCTACTAGGTAAGGAGGGAAGCAGAAAGTAAACTAAAATTATAAGATATAGAAAATACCATAACCAAATATCCACAGCATGCTACGGAAGCCGAAAGGCAGGCACTTAGCACCTATGAAGAGTCAGAGAAGGCTGCCTGGAGGAGGAGCCGTATGTGTAGAGTAGTTAGAAACTTCATCCAGGCCCTTCAGCCCAACCTGCCCTTCTCAAAGCTAGTTCTAGGTATTTCCATAATCCCTCTCAAACAGTTGCTTAGTTTGGTCTTTGGATTTTTTTATGTGAACCATATTTTAAAGCCTTTATTGAATTTGTTGCAATATTGCTTATTTTATGTGTTATTTTTTGGCCTTGAGGCATATGGGACCTTGACTCCCCAACCAGAGATTGGACTCACACATCCGCATTGGAAGGCCAAGTCTAAACCACTGGACCACCAGGGAAGTCCCAGTTGCTTAATATGAATGAAAGCATCTGTCATATTTAGTCAAGACATTAATCTGAGTTCTAAACTAGTTTAGTTTTGTCACATTTTATTTTAAAAGAAAATGTTAGCAGGGGGTGGAATGAATTGGGAGATTGGGACTGAGATACACACACACACACACACACACACTGTTTATACTATGTATAAAACAGATAATTAATGATAACCTAGTGTATAACACAGAGAACTCTACTCAGTGCTCTGAAGCAACCTAAATGGGAAGGAAATGCAAAAAAGAGAGTTTATATGTAAACATAGAGCCAATTTACATAAGAAGAAACTAATACAATAGTGAAAGTGAAGTGAAGTCCTGTCCGACTCTTTGCGACCCGTGGACTATAGCCTACCAAGCTCCTCCATCCATAGGATTCTCCAGGCAAGAATACTGGAGTGGGTTGCCATTTCTGTCATGCAACTATACTCCAATAAAAATTAATTTAAAAAGAAAAGTTAGCAATAGTTATCAATAAGCATTCACTGAGCACCAAGTAGGCCAAGTATTGTCCTAAGGCCCTGGAATATAAAAGTGAGGAAGACAGTCCCTGTGCAGAAGGAACTAAAAACATCTTGAAATAATGAGCAATTAATGTATAAACACAGAATATACGATATATATATTTGTTTGCAGGATTATAGAGAAAGTATGTAAAGAGTGTGAGAAGGGGGCTTCCTAGGTGGTCCTGGTGGTAAAGAATCCAGCTGCCAGTGCAGGGGACATACGAGGAGCAGGCCTGATCCTTAGATCAGGAAGATCCCCTGGAGGAGGGCGAGGCAACCCACTCCAGCATTCTTGCCTGGAGAATCTCATGGACAGAGGAGCCTGGAGGGCCATAGTCCAGAGTCACAGAGAGTCAGACAAGACTGAAGCGACTTAGCACACAGGCACATGTGAGAAGGAAGGAGGCCAAGAGAGGGCAGGTGTATGAGGTGATGGTTGAGTGGAGGAGGAAGGAACAAGGAGGAAGGAACAGAACAAAGTCATGGAGGTGAGAAGCATCTCAGGATTTAATGAAAACACCATAACAAAGTGCAGTGAGTCCTGAGGGAGGTGTTTTGTTGGGGAGAATGTAAGGAAAAGTGAAAAAAAAAATAGCAAGAAACGAACCTGCAGGGGAGCAGAAACAGTGTTATGAAGGGCACTGTGATCTCACGAAGTTACGCTGAAGAGGCTAACAGCCCTCAAACCTCACTGGCTTTAAACAGCAAAGGTGTTTAACTCCTAGGACATTGGGTTGCTCAAGATTAGCTCAGTGCTTCCCCTCACATCTTCAGCTCACAAGTAGCCAGTCTGTCTGTGGCCAGACTCTAGGGCTGCAATACCCGCTGCGTGGCTCCAACAGCTCCCTGCCCAGAAAGGATCTCTGAGCCTACATCACACCCTCCAATTCTGCCTCCTGTGACCAGGGGCACAGGGCCTGACCTTTTATCTTCCCTTGTGAACCAAATTTGTGGGGGTCTCTCTTTCACAGACTTCACTGTATGAAAGTCTGCAGTCTGCAGTGGTCTTTGCTCCACTTGGGGATGTATCTTCAGTGGGTTTTGGGGGGATGAGCTGTGTCCTACTGTTCTGCCATCTTGATCCCTACTCCATCACTTCCTAGAGTTTTGGATAGAATTAATTTCCAGATGTAAGAAATTTTAGATTATTTATTATAAATTTCTCAGTTTTATTACATTCAGATCAAGAAACGTTAACTGTATCCTCTCTCTTCTGGAATTTATTGAGGCTTACTTTGTGGTACACTAATATTTAATTTTTATGTATATTCCCAGTGTACTTGAAACATGGTATGTTATTTGTCTGTGTGTGTGTGTATGTACATATATATATATATAAGATTTTCTTTATTATTTATGTTGTTGCAGTTCAGTCACTCAGTCATGTCTGATTCTTTGTAATCCCGTGGACTGTAGCATGCCAGCCTTCCCTGTCCTTCACATCTCCCAAGGTTTGCTCAAATTCATGTCCATTGAATCGGTGATACCATCCAACCATCTCATCCTCCCACCCTCAATCTTTCCCAGCACCAGGGTCTTTTTCTATAAGCTGGTTCTTTGCATCGCATGGCCAAAGTTATATATATATATAAGATTTTCTTTATTATTTATGTTGTTGCAGTTCAGTCACTCAGTCATGTCTGATTCTTTGTAATCCCGTGGACTGTAGCATGCCAGCCTTCCCTGTCCTTCACATCTCCCAAGGTTTGCTCAAATTCATGTCCATTGAATCGGTGATACCATCCAACCATCTCATCCTCCCACCCTCAATCTTTCCCAGCACCAGGGTCTTTTTCTATAAGCTGGTTCTTTGCATCGCATGGCCAAAGTTCTGGAGGTTCAGCTTCAGCATCAGTCCTTCCAATGAATATTCAGGATTGATTTCTTTTAGGATGGTTTTATGTAGTCTGTATCTTCAGTTATATTCGTTCATATGACCCACTGCTAGTCAACCCCAGTACATCTCCTACAAATCCTAATCTATACGTGGTGCTGCCAAACTAATGGCTGCCTAGTCTTTAACGGGATCTGATTGAGCTGATACCTGAATGGTCTAGCGGTTTCTCCTACTTTCGTCAATTTGAGTCTGAATTTGGTAATAAGGAGTTCATGATCTGAGCCACA
>SJYC01020215.1:0-10957 GCA_006408675.1 Madoqua kirkii | reverse complement strand
ATGCAGATGACACCACCCTTATGGCAGGAAGTGAAGAGGAGCTAAAGAGTCTCTTGATGAAAGTGAAAGAGGAGAGTGAAAAAGTTGGCTTAAAGCTCAGAATTCTGAAAACTAAGATCATTGCATCTGGTCCCACCACTTCATGGGAAGTAGGTGGGGAAACAGTGTCAGACTTTATTTTGGAGGGCTCCAAAATCACTGCAGATGAAATTAAAACATGCTTACTAGGACGACTCACATGGATGGTACAGGGAGGGATGATGGAGGGGGGTGGTTCAGGATGGGAACACATGGATACCTCTGGTGGATTCATGTTGATATATGGCAAAACCAATACAATATTGTAAAGTAATTAACCTCCAATTAAAATAAATAAATTTATATTAAAAAATAAAAAAAGATGCTTACTCCTTGGAAGCAAAGTTATGACCAACCTAGACAGCATATTGAAAAGCAAAGAAATTACTTTTTTAACAAAGGTCCATCTAGTCAAGGGTATAGCTTTTCCAATCATCATGTTGAACGTGAGAGTTGGACTATAAAGAAAGCTAAGAACCAAAGAATTGATGCTTTTGAACTGTGGGGTTGGAGAAGACTCTTAAGAGTCCCCTGGACTGCAAGGAGATTCAACTAGTCCACTCTGAAGGAGATCAGTCCTGGGTGTTCATTAGAAGGACTGATGCTAAAGCTAAAACTCCAGTACTATGGCCACCTCATGCGAAGAACTGACTCACTGAAAAAGACTCTGATGCTGGGAGGGACTGGGGGCAGGAGGAGAAGGGAACAACAGAGCATGAGATGGCTGGATGGCATCACCGACTCGATGGACATGAGTTTGAGTAAATTGTGAGAGTTGGTGATGGTCAGGGAGGCCTGGCATGCTGACATTCATGGGGTTGCAATGAGTCGGACACGACTGAGCAACTGAAATGAACTGAAGGCAGCAACACCCAGACTGGGTAACTGGTTAACCCTTCCCCAGGCCTGTTAGCCAATCTAAGTCGTACTTGAAGGGGATCTGTTGCTGGCTTCCCTAACACCAACAATAGATTTCATATTTGAGTCAGAACCCACTGACCTTGAGCAGGTAGAAAGGAAAACCCTTTTATACTGTGAAACTTAAAACACTTTAACATGAGCAGCATTACTTATTTTACTGTGAGCACCTCTTAGAGGAAGACAGAGACAAGGAGCTAAAACAAAAATCAGCATTAAAAAATTTTTTTGAACAGGAAGCAGACAGCAGAAAACTGTAAAAGAAGATAAAAGAGCAGACTTTCAAATTCTTTTTCATCTTAGGGGGAAAGAAAAAAAAAAGGGAGATTTCTCAATATAGGAAGTGTGGATATTCTTGGCATAATGCCTGTCTAGCCCTTCCCTGCACTGTTCCTCTCTTCACCACCCCTCCCCCAAACCCTCAGCTGAGTTCTCATTTGCATAATTAAACTGCTTGACAGGGATGCTGAGAGACTGGAACAAGTCATGCACTGAGCCAAAAATTCTTCAAATGCCATCCTTACCCTGAGCCCCACTGCAGAACAGAGACCATTTGAGAAGAAAGTGGAAGCTATATGCTGACATTCAAAAACTCTATGACATATATTTTATGAAACTGAGAAGTTTATCATGGGTCTACTTGCCTGAGGGCCCAAAGAAAGCAGGCACTACCAAGGGGCTTAATATGAGGACTTGTGAGGACTGAAAGCGAACATTTAAAAGCTGGGCAAGGCTGACCCCATACATGCGACGAGTTCATTCTCTCCATGAGAGACATGACATACCCCAACAAACCCCAGCCACTAGAGTCCCTGGTTTGGGTAAATCACCTTCAACAAGTACCTATCATATGCATAAAGGTTATCTTGTGGCTGATGGTCTATGAGCAAGCATATGCATTTGCAAGAACTCAAGAATCTTTTCTCACTCAGAACACTGAGGAATAAGACAGAGGGTGAATTCTGAGTAGGAAGACATTATGGAGAATAAAGGAGGAATCGTAAGCCAGTTTCAGTTTGATCTGAAAGGACATCCCAATATAATGCTTCAAGCATGGAGGCTGATGCCGAAAAGCAGGCACTAACTTTTCCTTGATGCTTTTGCACTGTGATGTTGGAGAAGACTCTTGAGAGTCCCTTGGACTGCAAGGAGATCCAACCAGTCCACTTTGAAGGAGATCAGCCTTGGGATTTCTTTGGAAGGAATGATGCTAAAGCTGAAACTCCAGTACTTTGGCCACCTCATGCGAAGAGTTGATTCATTGGAAAAGACTCTGATGCTGGGAGGGATTGGGGGCAGGAGGAGAAGGGGATGACCGAGGATGAGATGGCATCACTGACTTGATGGACATGAGTCTGAGTGAACTCTGGGAGTTGGTGATGGACAGGGAGGCTTGGTGTGCTGTGATTCATGGGGTCGCAAAGAGTTGCACACGATTGATCGACTGAACAGAACTGAACCTTTCCTTGAGCTTTGCCTTAGGCCAGCTCAGCTGATGTTCCCAGTCACAAGATGTTTAACAATTAATAAACGTTAACAGGAAAAATCAGTTAAAACACTTGTGAATTGAAGTGTATGTGGGTTTTGATATGTCTTAGCTACAGAGAGAGTGAAGATGTTGGCCAGAACCCAGGGCAGCAGATTCCTATCTGGTGGGGGTTAGTGGGCTGCCACCACAGCAAAGACTAACTCCAGCCATGGCTTGCTTCTCTCCTGAGCACATCTGCTGGCCAGTGATACTGTACCGTCATCCTGTGGATTTAACATCAGTTGTACTGTGTAGGGTGAACTGTAGCATCCATTAGTTCAAGTTCCTGCCCTTGCTGAGGAGTATAAGCTTCATGACAGTGCATGCTTTGTCTGACTTGTGCATGGCCATATTGCAGTACAGTACCTAAACCAGGGCTGCTATGTGGTAGCACTAAATAAATATTGGACCAAGAAATGGATGAATGTGTAAACAAACAGGAAGCTGAATCAGAAGTTCAGGAGAGTGACCAACTCCTCCGGTTTTAAAACTCAAAGCCCTGAATCCCAGGGATCACTTCAGTCCTAAATCCCATCAACCATTCCACGATGGATGATGATCCCCAATACCTAACCACATGGGTGAAAACCATATGGGTTGGGCATGAGAGCCTATTCATCGAACAAATGCTTTTAGAGCATGTCATATATGCTGGACACTGCTCCAGGCTCTAGGATTAGGGCAGTGGATGAGCCACAGAAACACCTACTAAAATGGGGTGGATATTCTGGGATGGCAGTCCTTAAATACACAGACTTAACAGGTACACAGATCATACAAGATCAGGTAGCAAGATGTTCTATGAGGAACAATGAGGTGGCGTAAAAGATAGAGGGCAAGGGCTATGTTTTGGATATGGAGATCGCAAGCATCTCCCTGATTTGAACAATGTCCCAAATGAAGTGAGGGAGTGAACTTCAAGGACATGTGGGAAACGTGTGCTGAGAAGAGAAAACGCAAACCCCCAGGCCTTGAAGCTGGAGTTCACCAGGCTGTTGGAGGAATCAAACTTTGCTAACGTTTGAACCACTCTCTGGAGTTCAGGGCTGCTGAAAACCAGCCAGTAGGACCACCTCTCTATCTGTGCATTCCTTTATTCATTCACTCATTTAAAAAACTTTTTTCCAGGTTTCCACTCTGTGCCAGGTACTATTCGCATGCTGTCATACAAACATGATGAGGCATTTCCTTGTTCTTATCTTTCCCTCATCCCCAAGAGATAGAGCCATTCTCCAATATCCTCAAGAGCTGTCTGAAGCCATACTCTGAGCAGACTAAAGACTAACCAACCTTGCACCATAACTCCGACCATCCCATAGCCTGGGGTCTCCTGCTTTATAGGTGCCCTTTCCCTGTAAGGATCATCACTGCAGTAGGTATACAGAGTTGGATAATTAAAAGGACTCATGAAAAAGCAAGGGAATTAAAAAACAAATTCTACTTCTGTTTCATTGACTATGCTAAAGCCTTTCACTGCGTGGGTCACAACAAACTGTAGGAAATTCTTAGAGATGGGGATACCAGACCACCTTACCTGTATCCTGAGAGACCCATGCAAGACAAGAAGCAACAGCTAGAACCGAGAATGGAACAATGGACTGGTTCAAAACTAGGAAAGGAGTATGTCAAGTGTCACTCTGCTTATTTAATTCTATGCAGAGTATATCATACAAAATGCTGGGCTGGATGACTCACAAGCTGGGGTCAAGATGGCATTGAGAAATATCAACAACCTCAGATATGCAGGTGACACCACCCTTATGACAGAAAGCGAAGAGGAACTAAAGAGCCTTTTCATGTGGGTGAAAGAGGAGAGTGAAAATCTGGCTTAAAACTCAAAATTCAAAAAACTAAGACCATGGCATCTGGTCCCATCACTTTGTGGCAATAGATGGGGAAACAATGGAAAGAGTGAGAGACTTTACTTTCTTAGGCTCCAAAATCAGTGTAGATGGTGACTGTAGCCATGAAATCAAAAGATGCTTGCTCTTGGGAAGAAAAGCTATGACCAACCTAGACAGCATATTAAAAAGCAGAGACATTACTTTGCCATCACAGATCTGTGTAGTCAAAGCTATGGTTTTTCCAGTAGTCATGTGTGGATGTGAGAGCTGGACCATAAAGAAGTCTGAGCACCAAAGAATTGATACTTTGAACTGTGGTGCTGGAGAAGATTCTTAAGAGTCCCTTGGACAGCAAGGAGATCGAACTAGTCAGTCCTAAAGGAAGTCTATCCTGAATATTCATCGGAAGGACTGAAGCTGTAGCTCCAATACTTTGACCACCTGATGGGAAGAGCCAACTCATTGGAAAATACCCTGATGCTGGGAAAGATTGAGGGCAGGAGGAGAAGGGGACAAGAGAGGATGAGATGGTTGGATGGCATCACTGACTCAATGGACATGAGTTTGCACAAACTCCAGGAGATAGTGAAGGACAGGGAAGCCTGGTGTCCTGTAGTTCATGGGGTTACAAAGTCTGACATGACAAAGCAACTGAACAATAACAACAACGTGAAATCCTAGAGGGTATGCAGTACTCTCTAAGGGCTTTAATAAAGGTAAGGAAGCAGAACAGCAGGAACAGAAAGGTACAAGCAGATGTCAAAGAGTTCTGAGTCTTTTAGGCAGAGTTCCCAGAGCCCTCTCTCAATAGTACAGGCTGTGTGTCAACTTTGAATTATTAACCTCTATGATACTTGCAAAGGCATCTAGGTCTCTGAATAGCCAAGGCACAAGTTTACTGAGCATCTTTTATATGAAGTGAAGTGGCTCAGTCGTGTCTGACTCTTTGTGACCCCATGTACTGTAGACTTCCAGGCTCTTCTGTCCATGGGATTTTCCAGGCAACAGTGGATTGTCATTTCCTTCTCCAGGGGATCTTCCCAGCCCGGGGATTGAACCCAGGTCTCCCGCATTGTAGACAGATGCTTTACCATCTGAGCCACCAGGGAAGTCCATCTTTTATATGCATCAGGCTAAAATCAAGCTGCATAACCAGTTAGATTGGGACACACCATAAAACTGTACATTTTAATAAACACTGTAGGAAGGCAGCACAAGGCACATTCCTTGGGGTTTTGAGTCTTCTCAGCACACCGTAAGCCACTACCACCACTTTCCATTCCTCCTTTGGCTAAAGGTCAGCACCAGACTCCCATGTGCTCTTGCCACTGTCACTACCATTGCCCTCAGCACTGAACTGCCAAAAATGTAGCACTCCATCTGTGCCCACCTTCTATCCTTCTCTACTACTCATCTCTTCCAGATCCATAAATTGAAACACATTTATCACCTGATGAATTCTGAATTTATAGCTTCCCCCCATATGTCCAACTCATTACTTGATCTCTCTGCTTAGATATCCAGTAGGCATGTGCAATTTAATATATTTAAAATTAAATTCCTAGGGGACGTCCCTGGGGACCCAGTGGCTAAGACTCCATGCTCCCAAGGCAGGGGGCCCAGGGTCAGTCCCTGGTCAGGGAACTAGATCCTGCATGCTACAAATGAAAGAGACCACGTGCTACAACCAAGACCCACTGCAGCCAAATAAATACATATTTTTAAAAATCATAAATAAATACATATTTTTAAAAAACCAACCTCCTATTTCTCTTAGTCCCTTCTCTCTCCCAGGCATCCCAATCTCAGTATGTGGTTTGAAAACTCCACTAGTTATACATCCTCCAGCTCAAGGGATGGATTCTTGACTGGCTGTCATCTCTTACCATTTGCTTTCAAACATCAGCACGTATATTAGCTTTCTTTCAACAAAGATTCCAGTGTTGACCCCCACATCCTGCAGGCTAGAGCTGTACTTACAGAACATGCAAGGAGACTGAGTAGAAGGACAAACAGAACTTAGGTAAGTCCAAGAACTTCCTTTCCAGTGGTAGCAGGTAGGAGATGCGCTAGAATTTGAATGCTCATAAATTCAGGATGAAGAAAAAGAATTCAATCAGGTCAGCTCAGGAAGAACACAGCTCCTCAATATTAAAGTGAATCATCCTTTAAACACATCTCCCCCACCCCCACCCTCGGGCCACGCTGCTTGGCTTTCAGGATCTTAGCTCCTTGACCAGGGATTAAATCTGCACCCTCAGCAATGCAAACATGGAGTTCTAACCACTATCGGGAGATAGGGACTGACATGTATACACTACCGATGTTTGATCAGTCATTCAGTCATGTCCAACCCTTTGTGATCCCATGGACTGTAGCCCGCCAGGCCCCTCTGTCCATGGAATTCTCCAGGGAAGATTACTGGGATGGTGTGCCATGCCCTCCTCCAGGGATCTTCCCAACCCAGGGATCAAACCCAGATCTCCTACATTGCAGGCAGTTTCCTTATTGTCTGAGTCGCCAGGGAAGCCCAAGAATACTAGAGTGCGTAGCCTATCCCTTCTCCAGGGGATCTTCCTGACCCAGGAATCAAACCAGGGTCTCCTGCAGTGCAGGCAGATTCTTTACCAGCTGAGCTATCAGGGAAGCCCTAGGTATAAAAGATGGCTCATGGGTAAAGAATCTGCCTGCAATGCCGACAACCAAGAAGATATAGGTTCGATCCCTGGTTCGCGAAGATTTTCTGAAGGAGGAAATGACAACCCACTCCAGTATTCTTGCCTGAAAAAATCCCATGGACAGAGGAACCTAGTGGGCTAGTCCAAAGTGAAAGTGAAGTCGCTCAGTTGTGTCCAACTCTTTCCGACCCCATGAACTGTAGCCTACCAGGCTCCACTGTCCATGAGATTTTCCAGGCAATAGTCCGGGAGTGGGCTGACATTTCCTTCTCCAGGGGATCTTCCCAACCCAGGGATCGAACCCGGGTGTCTGGCATTGTAGACAGATGCTTTACCGTCTGAGCCACCAGGGAAAAGGGGGTCACAAAGAGCTGGCCACAACTGAGCAACTGAGCACACACACATCACACAGATAACTAATGAGAGAACCTACTGCATTGCACAGGGAACTCTGTTCAGTGCTCTGCTGTGACCTAAACGGCAGACCTTTTGGAAGAAAATCCAAAAAAAAGAGGGGCTGTATGTATCCATATAGCTGATTCACTGTGCCGTACAGCACAAACTAACACAACGTTGTAAAGTAACTCCAGCAAAAATTTATTTACAAAGCCTTCTGAGGCTAAAACAACAAGAAAACCTTGAGAGTAAAGCTGCTCCTGTGTCAGACAGAAAATCCGTGCCAGAGTTCCTGCTGGGGAAAGAAACTATATAGATTATGGCCAGCTTAGGATTCAGAGCAGGATGGGAAATCAGCCTGCCTCAGGCAGGGTTATGTTGAACTGGATAAGGGTGGATGCTGATGTAAGGAGAGTGGGTACATTTGTTTCAGAAGGGTAGTTTCCAGTCAGAAATAAATTCCTTCATGCCTAAGATGACAGCAAATTCTACTTATAATCAACTCAAAGAATCAACTGTTTATTTCAGAAACACTTCAGGTTTCATCAGAGGCTTCAGGGTATGCAAAGGTTTCCTGAACTGGGCTTTCTCATACCAACGCAAGCAAAACCACACAATTGTGGAAACCCAAAGATACCTGCATTAGGAGTCACGATAGACACAGATGAAGCAACTTCTCATTTAAAAAAAAAAAAATTTATTAGAGTATCACTCAATGGGTACTTGGCATCCTACATATTGCAAAAGAAGCCACTTCAGTTTGTTCATAGGACAGCTAACTGCGGTGCTGTTTATCATGGTGCACAGAGGATAGGGCGCTGGCTAGCTGCCACCTCCAGGGAGAAGAGAAAGTCCACTCACTCATGAGGAAAGCAAAGGAAGGATGGAGCACAGCACAAAGGAAAACCCACGATAGCAGCAACCTGTAACTAATTATGATTCACATACTGGAGGCGTCACTTTTTTTTTTTTAAACAAGAACACTAGCTAAGAACACTAACACTCCCTGAAGAAACAGTTGCTAATGTGCCTTTCAGTCTTAGAGGAACGTGGCCCTGGAAGTTTTCATTTGCACTCAACATAAATATGACTTTTGCAATAGGAAGAGAGGATACAGTATCAAATATAAATAAACAAAGATAAAGTAACTTTAATAGCCAGCCGCACTGACCTTAAAAGGAAGCTTACAAAATGTGTGATTTACTAACTAGCCTAGTAACTTCAGATGCTTTTGTCACAATAATGACAAAATATTACTTGGTTACATTTACATGTTTAAATATTTGGAGTAGAATAAAATGTAGGCATTTTTAATATGACAGTATTATATAAATGTTAATAAATATTCAGCTATAATAAACTTCTGCATGTGTGGGTGGACTAGTGAGGAAAGGAGAAAAATCTATCAAATTTTTTAAAAATCTGTGCTGCTATCAAAAGTCTGAGCTGCTATATACTTATGTATCTGTAGTACTGATTATGATGCAAATAAACATTAATTGGGCTTCCCCCATGGCTCAGCAGTAAACAATCTGCCTGCAATGCAGATTTGATCCTTGGGTGGGAAAGATACCTGGAGGAGGGGAGATCCCATGGACAGAGGAGTTGACAGGCTACAGTCTCTAGGGTCGAAAAGAGTAGTACACAACTAAAGTGACTAAGCAGGGGCATAAACGCTACTAGGTCAGGAAACCCACTAAACCAAACACCTAACGTGAATCAGAGACTAAATTTCACTGCATTTTAAATGCAACTTTAGTATAATCCTGATTTATTTTTCTCAGGCATTAACTAAAAGTACTCTTTTCACGTATAAGTACTTTAGCTATATAAGAAGCTTAAATGTACTATGATACCACAACTGAAAATTACAAGAATGGTCTCCTGAGACAGCCCAATGGTGCCAAGTTAAATCATTTCAGATCAATCCTGGGATGCTTTTCGGCCCCGAGGAATAACACAGCAGAGGATTCACTTTTTAAAAATGCAGCAGCCAGCACAGTTTAAAGGTTCTTCTCTACGTCAGCTTTTCCAACTTTTTCATGTTTCAGTATTAAAGTGACCCCTTCTATGGTGGAGAAAAATGTTTAAACAGTCTTCAGTTTAGTTCAAAGAAAAAAAAAAACAGGGTTATTTAAATTCAGAAGCAATTCAAAGTTTTTTGTTTTTTAACTAATTGAAAATTCTATTGGACAAACTCAAGAAACTGAGGGAGAAAAAGGAAAAAAAAAACAAAAACAAAACAGTTACTGGCTTTATTTACTATACATTCAGATTCCCTGGTAGAGCAGACAGTTTTTGTCTCCGAGTTTCTACTGCTTTGAAGTATCTTCCAGAGAATGTACAGTGTTTCTTTATCTCAAACTGAGCCCACATCTAACTTTCCCAAGCCAAGTTTTTCTTCTATATAATTCAGGGCTGCATTAGTTTAACCATGAAATATACTAATTAAGCCAGATGTGAATTTTTTTTTTTCCCCAGTCAGATCTCCCTGCATTTGGGGTGTGTTAACAAAACTCTTCCTAAGCCTTCTAAAGAATGAAGATAATGGCAAAACTGATTTTGGCAGAATCTGAGGAGTATTACCATCTTTCTGGGCTCTTGGAAAGAGTCTCAAATTTAGATTTCTATCTTTAAAAACCAGATTACATAGGCTCTCAGTTTAAAATGACAAAATACTAGCATGTTGAATTATTTCTCACACATTTCCTAAAAAATTTCAGCCTTCTTTAATTTAAAAATATTCTGAGATGTTTTCTTGTATGGGCTTTCCGGGTAGCTCTCCTGCAATGCAGGGGACCCCGGTTCGATTCCTGGGTTGGGAAGACCCCCTGGAGGAGAGCATGGCTACCCACTCCAGTATTCTTGCCTGGAGAATGCCATGGACGGAGGAGCCTGGGGGGCTACAGAGTCAGACACGACTGAGAGTCTAAGCGCAGCACACATTTTCTTGTATTAACTGTAATACCTCTTCATAGAAACCTCTCTAAGTTATTAAGCCATACAGTGGCTTATCAAGATGATTTTATAGACATGTCACATAGCTTTTCTGTTTTAAATATCTTGTTTATTTTCTTATTTGTTGAAAGTCTCAGGGACCATGCTATTGTTTCAATGAGCACCCTTGCAGCCAAGTGTTCAGACAAATATTAGAAGGCTAGAAGGAAACTCGGGACTTAATTCATTCTGTATGAGAGGCTATAGGCCCAGTTGGGGATGCAGAGGGTAGAAGAGAGATTCAAGAGAAAGTGGTTTTATGTATACGTACAGCTGATTTACTTCATTGTATGGTAGAAACAACACTGTAAAGCAATTACATGTCAATAGATAAAATAAAAAAATGTAAATAATAAAATTAAAAAATAAATAAGTAAATAAAATGTAACTTTGGAAAACAGAGGGAGACACAAAATCTCATTACAGTTTCCTCCTAGAGTCCTATACAAACAGACAAAACCCCTCCAACCTGAAGTTGCAAGTTATTTTCGTATCTAAAATGAGACTTGAATTTACCT
>SJYC01020214.1:0-20776 GCA_006408675.1 Madoqua kirkii | reverse complement strand
TAATAAAATTAAAAAATAAATAAGTAAATAAAATGTAACTTTGGAAAACAGAGGGAGACACAAAATCTCATTACAGTTTCCTCCTAGAGTCCTATACAAACAGACAAAACCCCTCCAACCTGAAGTTGCAAGTTATTTTCTGTATCTAAAATGAGACTTGAATTTACCTTTAGGGTAGACTGTTCCTCTTATCTAGAAAAATATTTCAAGTGAGTTTTGTAATTTTAAAAAAAAGTTTATAAAGTAAATAACAGTAATTCCTAGAGAGGAATACAAAGTCTTTCATGAACCTACTGTCCATATTCAGATGGAGAAGATAAGATTTATTAAATAATATAAGATGTAAAGACTGACTCAGAGTTCTATACCCTTCAGAGAGATTTGGAGGGATAAAGGTATCTTGGCTTGAATTTAGAATGGCTTTGTTGATAATTACTGCTTGGTCTTAGAGAGTGGAGAGGATTCTTGGTCATTCAGTGTTTGGGAGAAAGCTGGAATAGAATGCATGAAAGGAAGATACTCATGCATGCAATTCATCTCCTTTTGGTAAAGAAACGAATAATGAAATGATTCAACTTGACCTGGCCTGGCCTCTGAATGCCAAACATGTAGTTACTTCAGTTTGATCAGTTCAGAATGCTCTGATATTGGCTTATTTTGTTCTGATGCTACTTTTCTGCTTGAAGCCGTAGAGCAGGTTGGTATAACATCAGGAGGTTCGTGGACCTCTGGAAGCTTTCATCCACAGACCTCCAAAACTGAGCATGGGACATTGTACTTCCAGCCACCTGAGATGGGCTTCCTTTCTTAGTCTAAAGCTACCTAACTGGGTAGTGCCAAAGAGCACTGAAGAACTGATGCTTTCAAACTGTGGTGCTCGAAAAGACTCTTGAGTGTCCCTTGGACAGCACTGAGATCAAATTAGTCCATCCTAAAAGATGCTTACTCCTTGGAAGAAAAGTTATGGCCAACCCAGATAGTATATTCAAAAGCAGAGACATTATTTTGCTGACTAAGGTCCGTCTAGTCAAGGCTATGGTTTTTCCTGTGGTCATGTATGGATGTGAGAGTTGGGCTCTGAAGAAGGCTGAGCGCCAAAGAATTGATGCTTTTGAACTGTGGTGTTGGAGAAGACTCTTGAGAGTTCCTTGGACTGCAAGAAGATCCAACCAGTCCATTCTGAAGGAGATCAACCCTGGGATTTCTTTGGAAGAAATGATGCTAAAGCTGAAACTCCAGTACTTTGGCCACCTCATGCGAAGAGTTGACTCATTGGAAAAGACTCTGATGCTGGGAAGGATTGGGGGCATGAGGAGAAGGGGATGACAGAGGATGAGATGGCTGGATGGCATCATGGACTTGATGAATGTGAGTCTGAGTGAACTCCGGGAGTTGGTGATGGACAGGGAGGCCTGGCGTACTGTGATTTATGGGGTCACAAAGAGCTGGACACGACTGAGCAACTGAACTGAAAGCAAATCAACCCTGAATATTCATCAGAAGGACTTATGCTGAAGCTGAAGCTCCAGTACTTTGGCCACCTGATGCAAAGAGCCAACTCACAGGAAAAGACCTGATGCTGGGAAAGATTGAGGGCAGGAGAAGGGGACGACAGAGGATGATATGGTTGGATGGTCACCGACTCAACAAGCATGAGTTTGAGCAAGCTCTGGGAGATAGTGAAGGACAGGGAAGCCTTGCGTGCTCCAGTCCATGGGGCCAAAAATAGTCGGACACAACTTAGCGACTAGGCACCATTAGAAGATGCAGATGAGAAAGAAACAAAAACAGGTCTCAGCCTCATGAGAGTTAAAGGATGATTCCTGACTTGAATTATCTAGAAAGCTCATAGAACACAAATATAATACTTATTACATTGGGGTCTTGCCTCTCCTTTCCTCCATGAAGCAGTCAAGGTGGTCCTTCTTCAACATTCCTTGACTAGTGGTTTTGTGGTGTGTATAAACTCTCACAATTCATGCTACATCTATGGGGCAGAAGGGCTGAACGAGACTCTGCCTGCCTCACTTGCCTCTGAGACCCCAGTTTGATAGGCATCAACAACACTAAAGACAGATTCCCCCACTCCATGTGCAGCTAACTCAAGAAGTGTCCCTGAGAACCTGCTCTGTGTCTCCTGGTTCCTCAGTCTGACCAGGAATAGCAAAAGGCTCCAGAGAAGGCAAGCAGGAAGTTGGTGAAAAGACATCTTTGGGGATAGCTACTGTCAGCTGTGAGTCACTCCATCCCTTTTGAAGAGCAGGCAGCACCTCCTTCTAACCACAAGCTCAGTGAGGAGGGCTTCATGGGGACTCAGAGTTCTCCATCCTGGGAAATCGAGGGGCTGGAGGAGCCTTGAGGATGGATCTTGCAGACTCTATAGCAGTGTGGTATCAGCTTGCAGTCCACTGCCCATGAAAGCAAGTGATGTGGGGTGTCATCCTAGACAGAGGGGTTTTTGTTGGAGAGGGTCACAGGTGAGGATGTTCTGTGTATGTGTGGGCTCAGTTGCTCAGTCATGTCCAATTCTTTGCAGCCCCATAGGCTGTAGCCCACCAGGCTCCTCTGCCCATGGAACTTTCCAGACAAGAATAACTGGAGTGGGGTGCCATTTCCTATTCTAGAGGATCTTCCCAATCCAGGGATCCAACCCACTTCTCTTGGGTCTCCTGCACTGGCAGGTGGATTCTCTGCCACTAGCCCACCTGAGGATGTTCTGAGTTCTGCCCAAAGAATCACACAAAGGGAAGAATAATAGTAGTAGCAGTTTGTCGCTCAGTCGTGTCCGACTCTTTGCGACCCCATAGACTGTAGCCCACCAGGCTCCTCCCTCCATGGGATCCTCCAAGCAAGAGTACTGGAGTGGGTTGCCATTTCCTTCTCCAAGGGATCTTCCCGACTCAGGGATTGAACCTGGGTCTCCCGCATTCCAGGCAGATGCTTTAACCTCTGAGCCACCAGGGAAGATTAAAGGGAAGAATAATTCTTAGCAAAAAGAGGCTGTAGTTTACACGGTTCATGCCCAGGATTGAGGGATGGAGCATTAGTGATGGTACAAAGTAGAGAAACACCCACTAGGGTCATGATAACTGCAGCAGAAGGGTCCCAGGAGGGAATCTCTGAAGAGTCCATGAAAGCGTCACATTGATCAAGATATAGTTACCAGCTAGTTCCTCCCAGGTCTGACAGGTTTAATCAACTGCTAGGACCAGTGAGTAGAAAACTACCCAGCCAGTTAGGAACTGTATGAGCATTTTACCTGTCCTCCCCACCCAAGTTTAGAACTTAGGGAAAATCTTTTAGAAAAAAGTCATGCACATGGTGAGAAGGTAAGCAGGTAAAAGGAGAGAACCCTACCTTCAGGCTTACAACCAGAAGGTCCAAACTGTGGTAGGGAGAAGATTTAGCACAGTTATATTTAAACCTTTGGTTATTACCGGCAGTTGGAACCATATTATTATTCTAATCATAATTGAGATTGTGTTTGTCATAACTACAGGTCACATAAGACAGAGCAGAAAAGGTGTCGAGAATTGTCAAGACTTTCACTGGGGGCAGGAGAAGTGTATTCTCATTGAAGAAAGTTTGAAGGGATAGTATGTATTAATAACATCTTATGAGTTTTGCTTAGATATTTTGGTTATAAATAGATGGGGGAAATTCAGGAGGTTAAGAGCTTTTTAGTGGGTCACCTAAGAAGATGCTCCAAAACACATGTGCTCAAATTTGACTTTAAATATTGTGATTTGTCAGTTTGTGGTAAAGTTCCAGTGAATGTATTTTCTGGGGGAGAGGGGACTCTCAAGAGAGTTTTGATGCTTAACCTGGATAAAGAATAATTTACTTGCATAAATCCATGGATTACAGTTCAGTAATAACAAGTCATTGAAACAAAACAGGTTCAGGGAGGAATGCCACTGTCTTTTTGATCAGAATTTTGAGGTAGATAGGCCACATTGTTTACATTACATAATACTTCTATTTCGTGAGGACTGGTAGCTAAAGCCAAGAGTTACAGCTGACGTTCTAAAGAGTTACTTGTATGCAATTACTGGAAGCAGGAGGTGGTTGACACTGGGACACTGCCTCGTTGAAAGCGGATAATCACTAAGGCGGTGCAGTGGTAAAGAACCTACCTGCCAATTCAGTAGATGTAGGTTCAATTCCTGGGTCAGAAAGACCCCCTAAAGGATGAAATGGCAACTCATTCCAGTATTCTTGTGTGGGAAATACCATGGTAGAGGAGCCTGGTGGGCTACAGTCCATGGGGTCACAAAGAGTTGGACAGGACTTAGCAACTGAACACATACCAAAGACAGGTCAGTCATGGAGTATTCAGGGAAAAGCGTGCAGTTCTGTGCCTGCAGGTGGATTATGTATGGAGGCCTTTAAACATTCCTGCTGAGTTTCTAGAACTCTTGTCATGCTTGAAGCTCCTCCAACTGGAATGAATATTAAGCAACTATAAGTGTATCAAATCTTATGTAACGTTCATTTCAAGACCAATAATACGGCAAATTATAGTTAAGAAAGTTCAGAGGGGGAAAAAATCATTGTTTCAAATTATATGGGGCAGCTAGAGCCCATTTGTTTTGTAAAAGCCTCTTTTGAGTTCAATTTTGCCAGTGTATTGGCACAAACTAATACCTTCAACTGATCAGATACATGGGACAAAATCAGCCTCTTCTTAAAACTAGTGTATTAAGAGAGACTCTATTATATATACGTGAAACTTTTTTTTCCTGCCTAAAAGTATATTTGACAATTGAGCCCTTTAGTTAAAAAAATAACCACAATAATTAATTCGGTGCTTTACACATATTGAAGTGTTCTCCTGGACAGTCTCTCTGCTTTTTTTTCTACTCCTAACAATCCAAGGAAGAAGGTAGGACGAGTGCTAAAATTCAGTCAAATATCCTAACAACTGAGAATAGCTAAAACCCCTAAATGATTACGTTTACATGTTACTTTTCCCCTGGACTCTATAAACAGTAGCTCTGAAGAGCTCCGGGTCTATTGCTCAGTCATGTTCATCTCTTTGCAACCCTGGGGACTGTAGCCCGCCAGTCCATGGCGATTCTCCTCTGTCCATGAGGATTCTCCAGGCCAGAATACTGGAGTGGGTTGCCATGCCCTCCTCCAGGGGATCTTCCAACCCAGGGGTCACACCCAGGTCTGCCACACTGCAGGCATTTCCTTTACCATCTGAGCCACCAGGGAAGCCTAAGAATACTGGAGTGGGTAGCATATCCCTTACACACGGGATCTTCCTGACCCAGGAACTGAACTGGGGTCTCCTGCATTGCAGGCAGATTCTTTACCAACTGAGCTAAAAGTGCAATTCACTAGAAAGTTATTTTACCTATAAGAATATTGCTAATGTGGTACCTTTTCAGAGGCTTCAGTTCAGTTCAGTTGCTCGCAAAGAGTCGTGTCTGACTCTTTGAGACCCCATGAGTCGCACCATGTCAGGCTTCCCTGTCCATCACCAACTCCCAGAGTTCACCCAAACTCATGTCCTTCGAGTCAGTAATGCCATACAGCCATGTCATCCTCTGTTGTCCCCTTCTCCTCCTGCCCCCAATCCCTCCCAGCATCGGGGTTTTTTCCAATGAGTCAACTCTTCGCATGAGGTGGCCAAAGTACTGGAGCTTCAGCCTCAGCATCAGTCCCTCCAATGAACGAACACCCAGGACTGATCTCCTTTAGGATGGACTGGTTGGATCTCCTTGCAGTCCAAGGGACTCTCAAGAGTCTTGGCCAACACCACAATTCAAAAGCATCAGTTCTTCAGTGCTCAGCTTTCTTCACAGTCCAACTCTCACATCCATACATGACCACAGGAAAAACCATAGCCTTGACTATACGGATCTTTGTTGGCAAAGTAATACCTCTGCTTTTTAATATGCTATCTAGGTTGGTCACAATTTTCCTTCTAAGCATCTTTTAATTTCATGGCTGCAATTCAGAGGCTTACTTTACCCAAATAGGAGCTCTGAGTGAGGCATGGAAGGATGACCCAGCTACTGTTATGAGACGGCTCCAGACCATCTCAGACCTCTAAGAGTCAATATTTTAAATCTATGTGTCACTTTCAAACAGTCTACCAAGGGTGTAAGTTCTCTGTCTTTCATGATTTGTTTTCAGCTTAACAGCTGATTCAACAAAGATGAAAATATTCCTGAGAATTTCAAGTCCCTCCTTATAATTAACAAGCACCTGCTCTCATAAGTGAGGAAGGTGTGCAAAGGGCAAAATCTGCAATGGAACATCCTAAACCTCACTTATTTTAATGACAAATCAAAAGTAGATAATTCTGGAGTTTTCAATTAGAACCTTGGAAGAAAATATCCATGAGATCAAATTTAAAGCAGCCTCATGGAAGCCCATGGAAAGTCAAATGGGAAACTCTTGCTTCTCATTCCCCCTCCCCTGTATTTTTTATTGTAATCTTCATGGAAAGGTTTTGAAGACTCTACCAGCCACAGCCTGGCATCCTAAATAACGAAAGAGCATTTGGTCCGAGTCCTGCTTTCACAGGGTCACCATGTAGCCTGAGTCAAACCCTTTTAACTTTTACTCACTACCCTTTTGTTCATCTGTAAAAAATGAGATAATACCAGCTACCTAGCTGGGAAAGACTGAAGGCAAAAGGAGAACAGGGTGACAGAGGATGAGACAGTTGGATGGTATCATTGACTCAGTGGACATGAATTTGAGCAAATTCCAGGAGATAGTGAAGGACAGGGGAGTCTGGTGGGCTATAGCCCATGAGGTTGCAAAAACTCAGACAACAAGAATTAACTCACTAACTCAAAAAGTTAGCAAGTGAACAACAACTAGCTCACCTTTGGGTATACTAAGATCACATGGAATAAAATATGTAAAATTATTTTTTCAAACTTCAGATTATTGAACAAACAGAAGACTGTTATTTCTGTAAAACACCTATAAAGATGCCACCTAGACAGCCCATAATAGAATACCTTTGGGCCTTCACAGTTGCTGGTAGACTATTTGATACACTCTCACTTTTCCCATCATTGCTTACTACCTTCTACTCCTTTCTTGCATCAACTTAGCCCTTGAGCTTCCAGGCACAGCCTCATGCCTCTGCCTTTGTTTCATGACAGGGATTACTTATCTGTTGTGCTGACCTTTGGCAAACATCCTACCTGACCAAGTTCGGGTTCCCAGGATCCCATCATTGTATCAGCAAGCCTCTCCAAGGATTTGCTCCCAAAAGAAGAAGGGAACATATTCCTCTCTCTCACCTTCTGACTCCCATGACCATTTTCTAGGTTCTGGCCAAGTGGCTCTACATGAGGACAAAGCACAATCCTTGAGTCACAGCTAAGGATGAGGGCAAGCTTGTTGCTCGCCACAAGGTTCAAGAACAGGACAACCATGAACCAGCCCATCGAGAAGGCACATGGGGTTTCATCCATTTCTGTTGCACCAGCTCCCTGCATGGTATTCATTCCCAGATGCCTTGGGAGCCAGGGGGCAAGAACCTCTTATCTCCATCCTATGAAGGCAAATCACCTTCCTGGGGCCAGAAAAGAGAATACAGCCCACTATCCTGTGCATTCTGATCCTTTGTGCTAACAAGCTCCTTAGCAAAAAATAGCATCAAAGAAGAGCTTGGAGAGATCAGACTGTTTCTTTGCTCCCACGTTAAGGCAAAGATTCAGTGTCAACACGATTAGTCACAGCATACTAAGAAATTCCTTGACAGAACTCTCAAACCTCTGCCGAGTGGGATTTTTCAGATTCTCACCAGAGATGGGATGAAAGGAAAAGGGGATCCATTAGATGCCAGTGTGTGCCAGGCACTGTGGAGGATGCCTGACAATGTGACCTCCTCTAACGGTCACAGCAGTTTTATAAGGCACCCTGCCACTTGCAGCCACTCTGTATGTTATGAACACCTTCCTTACATGTTCATCATGTCCCATGTTATCAGTTCTGCCTTCCAGCAGCATCTTCAAAACCCGGCCACTCCAGCCTCCCAAACTACAGCACAGGCAGGAGACCTCAGAAGCCCACCATCGGCTTCCCCCACATGAGACTTGCCTTTGAAAGTGAGTCCTGTGAGAGGGAAGGATGGAGGGGTCATTTATACTGCGGGCGGGGATGACAGAGGAGTCCAGTTTTAGATGCTGTAATAAAAGTTGCAGGAAGATGGAGTCAGGAGCAGCAGGCTCCACAAGGGGTCATTTCTGCAGCACGGCTTTCATTATAGCTTCTGAGACCTTAGGCTCGAGTCTGTTTCTCTAGTCCTCCCGGCAGTTCTGGGTACTGCACATGGGCTTGAATAAATCCCCTTTAGGAATAAGAGAAAACTGACTCAGAGAGGCTAAGCAACCTCCTAAAGGTCACAGAGCTGGTTAGAGATGAGATGTAAATGGAAACCGTGCCGTCGTCTCCACAGGACGCTAAACTGTTTACTGACACACGTTGATCTGCCTTTATCCATCCCGGCATACAGACTGTCATATTTAGCCTTCTGCTTCGACCTCCTCTGCTGCAAGCTAAAACCCACAGACTGTGAAATGCGACCGTCAGAATGGAGAGGCTGGTTTTGCACAGAATGCCGGTCACTCCCCTCGGCACAAGCATTTCAGCACTGCAGCCTTGCTCTCCACCGGAACGACCTGAGCTGACTCAGAGGTGGGTCATGCACTCGGTGACATACTCTGAGTCACTTCAAGGGGCCCACGTGTCACTGAATAGAATCCGCAGCTCTTTATCAGACAGAACCACACTGCTGAGAGTTATCAGGAGCGGCAAGGGCCAGTGGGCTTGCTGGTGACTCAGAAGCGAGCCTGGAGGGCGGAAGTGAGACCTTAGACCGTGACTTGTTTTACTGCACCTGTGTGGCTTTTCCTGTATGCTTTTTTTTGTGCTTTTTGGTCCAGACTCCTCGCTGATGGTGAAGCAAGTGGCCCTTTGGGGAACGTGCCCTGGGAAATGTAAAGGGATAGGCAGGCAATAAATGGGCTGGCAGAAATGACAGGCCCCAAATCGAAATATGCTCACTGTAGGGAACCTGCCAATTATACAGAACAACCATTTAATCTCAGCCCAGTATCTCCCACCCCTCTGCTGGTCTGTTCAGACAATGAAACTGGCTAATATTTCTTAGGAGTCCCGTGCATGCATCACCCTACATCAATTCAATCACATCCAACGCTTTTCAACCCCATGGACTGTAGCCTGCCAGGATTCTTGAGGCAAGAATACTGAAGTGGGTTGCCATGCCCTCCTCCAGGGGAGCTTCCCAACCCAGGGATTGAACCCACATCTCTTAGCTCTCCTGCATCGGCAAGCAGGTTCTTTACCACTAGCGCCACCTAGGAAGCCACTAAGGGACCTGGACCCCACTGGGAAGCAAATTGGCTGAAAAAAATGTTCTCACAAATCAAAGAATATGCATTTCCAAATTATCAGCTTATCATTATGCATGTCTTCTATTATATGTGCTTCATGAAAATTTGGCTTTTATATTAGGTCTGAAATAGCAGTATCTACTAACTTTCCTCTGCACCTGCTTCATTAGAATATACCTAACATGCAATTACATTTGCATTTTGATGTAAACTATTATATACACAATGGATATACAACAAGTTTCTACTGTACAGCACAGGGAACTATATTTAATAGCCTGTTGTTGCTATTATTCAGTCGCTAGGTGGTCTCCAACTATTTGTGACCCCACAGACTGCAGCATGCCAGGCTTCCCTGTCCTTCGTTATACCCCAGAGTTTGCTCACACTCATGTCCATTGAGTTGGTGATGCCATCCAATCATCTCATTCTCTGTTGCCCACTTCTCTTCCTGCCCTCAATCTTTCCCAGAATCAGGGTTATTTTCTATAATGGAAAAGAATGTGAAAAACAGTGTGCGTTTTTATATATATATATATATATATACATAAAATATAGAGGATTCCCTGGTGGCTCAGACAGTAAAGAATCTGCCTGCAATGTAGATTTGATCCTGGGTTTGATCCCCAGGCAGCAAAGGCCCCCTGGAAAAGGAAATGGCTACCTATTCCAGTATTCTTGCCTGGATATAATATAATCATTTTGCTGTACACCAGAAACTAATACAATACTCTAAATCAACTATACTTCAATAAAAAGAATATTTGCATTTTAATTTTGGTGCTAAGCT
This sequence comes from Madoqua kirkii, assembly GCA_006408675.1. Lineage (NCBI taxonomy): Eukaryota > Metazoa > Chordata > Mammalia > Artiodactyla > Bovidae > Madoqua > Madoqua kirkii. The sequence continues at coordinate 10,594 of SJYC01020214.1, read as the reverse complement.
ACTGCAGTTGCCACAAGATTTTAGTCTGATCTCAAGTCTTCTACATGAAGAAGTGAATTAAGTTATCATTATTGTAAGTTTCAAGATATGAATAATATGTGCAAAGCCAGGCAGGTTAAAAATGAGATGAGTACAAACCACTGACCTTCCGAACTTGATTTTTAGTATGAGATTTTTACTGGCAGAACTATTATCTCAAATGAAGTCTTACTCAAAATCCCAATATATAAAATAGTTATAAGGAATATTTTTACATGGATATATGCTTTAAATGTGTTAACTTTACTTGTTTAAACATCAATCAATGGCAAAAGTAAAGCCATCCTGACATAGCCAAAAATTTGAAATCAAGAGCATGACTGACGATTACAGTCTTATAGTGGTATCCACATCCAAAACATTTCTGTATATTTTGGGTTGCACAGTAATAAGAAAAATGTCATTCACACAGATAAGCATTGCTGCTGCTGCTGCTGCTAAGTCGTTTCAGTCTGACTCTGCAACCTCACAGACGGTAGCCCACCAGGCTCCTCTGTCCCTGGGATTCTGCAGGCAAGAATACTGGAGTGGGTTGCTATTTCCTTCTCCAATGCATGCATGCATGCAAATTTGCATCAGTCAAGTCCAACTCTGTGCGACCCTATGGACAGCAGCCCACCAGGCTCCTCCATCCACAGGATTCTCTAGGCAAGAGTACTGGAGTGAGTTGCCATTTCCTTCTCCACAGATAAGCATTATAAATGTGGAAATTTTAATAGCTTGTTTTGAACCTCATTATATTATTCGGTAATCATAATTTTTAGACCTTAGAGTACACCAAAATTATGTTTCAAGGTTGAACCTCATGAACATTAAAGTCAAACCAAAAGCACCTGAAACTGAAAAGTATCAAAAATATTATAGTATGGTATCATTGTATTATGTCATCCAATCTCCCACAAATTCATCTGTTATTACACAGTCCATGACTGTGCAGTGGCAAGGGCAAAAACTGAGAAGCTATGTCTAAGCATGCCTTGGTGTTTAATTTATTAAGGTGTGTGACATAAACAATTACTTCCTTGTACATTTACATGTAAAAAGAAATGTACAGACCCGAATTTGCATGAGACTGCTACCTCTTCCCCAATCTGACACTTTTACAGAAAGTTCGCCATATCTGCAGAAATGGTAGGCACTTTAGTTCAAATCCTGAATGTGACAAGACACACACACACACACACACACAGTTGACTAGCACCACGTGTTAACATGCTAGAGGCTCTCCTTAGGTTAAAAATGTAATATATCCTGTCACACAACATAGTGATTGATTCCTCTATACCTTTCAAAATGGTCACCATGTTAGACCTAGTTACAAATATATTGCATAGTTATTGATTATATTCTCCACACTGTACATGTGGCTCATTTATTTTTGCAGCTGAGAGTTTGTACCTTTTAATCTCCCTCACCTATTTTTTTTCTCTCCTTTACTCCTTTCCCTCTCCTCTGGCAATCATCTGTTTTTCCTCTGTATCTATAACTGTTTGTTTTGCTTATTCATTTGTTTCTGTAGTTTCCACATATAAGTAAAATCATACAGAATTTATCTTTATCTGTCTGACATTTCATTAAGCATAATACTCTTTAGGCCCATCAATGTTGTAGCAGATACAAGCTTTCATTGTTTCTTATGGCTGAGTAATATTTCAGAGTGTGTGTGTATATCACATCTTCTTTATTCATTCATCAATCTATGGATGTGGTTGCACCAATTTATATTCTCATCATGTGCATGAGGGTTCCCTTTCCTCCATATCATCACCAATACTTATTGGTTTTTGTCTTTTGGATAATAGCCATTCTGACAGGTGTGAGGTGCTATCTCAAGTTTTGATGTGCATTTCCTTGATAATTTGTGATGCTGAGCATCTTTTCATGTGCCTATTAGCTATTTGTATGTCTCCCTTACAAAAATGTCTGTTCAGATTTTCTGCCCAATGTTTAAGCAGATTGTTTAGATTTTTGATGCTGAATTATATGAGTTCTTTGTACATTTAGGGGAAAAAAACTTAATATATCACCAATGATCAGTGGCTCAGTGGTTTTAAATTGTGATCCTAAAATGTTCAATTTAATCAAACATTTACCAAATCCTCAATACTTTTGAAAAATTTACAGTGTCTTTGAACTCTGAAAACCACTGTCATAATTCAAATTGCTTATGTCCAAAAATACCCAATAGATTAAAATAAAGGATTAGAACAAGAAAGCAAACTCTTCATTCCCATGACAATGGATGTGGTCAAAACAGAACTAATACAACCCATCTGTCCAGTCCACCAGAAGGATTCACATGGGTGAGTTTGAAGGATCTAGTGCACCCTTGTAACCCCTCCATGTGAGATTAGCCATGGCAGAGACTGTTGGGAACTGTGTTTCAAGTTATGTATGTTGCTAACATTCATGCAAACATAAATATCTAATAGATGTCAGTACAGATAAAGAAATTCTTATCCATAAGAGAGTGTTTGGCCCAGAATCATGGACCCAATCTGCAGGCTATTTACCCTAATTCCAAAGAAGGCTGAAGAATCATATATTTTAAGGGCTCTCATGTGGGTAGAATATATCCATTCTGTGCAAGGAATATTTAATACCCCTCTGCTACCACAGAGGAATTACTGTCTTAGAGTATCTTTAGTAGAGACTTATTTTCCATCATTTTTTCCTTTGAAATTGGATACAAATCAAGTTTGTCCAGCAGTCCGATGTATAAAGGGACAAAAATGATCAAAAGATGATTTATCTTCATAAACAAAAGAGACTATCTACCGAATGGGAGAAGATACTTGCAAATGATGCAACTGACAAGGGATTAATTTCCAAAATATATTGAATACAAACAGCTCATGTAACTCAAAATCAAAAAAATAAGCCAATCAAAAAAGGGCAGAATATCTAAATAGACATTTCTCTAAAGACAAGATACAGATGGCCAAAAAAGCACATGAAGATGCTCACCATTGCTAATTACTAGACAAACATATATGAAACACGTGGTAGAGCCCCACATCTGTCAGAATGGCCATCACCAGAAAGTCTACAAAAAAAAAAAAATGCTGGAGTGGTGTGGAGAAAAGGGAAACTTCCTATACCGTTGCTGCTAAGTTGCTTCAGTTGTGTCCGACTCTGTGTGACCCCATAGATGGCAGCCCACTAGGCTCCTCTGTCCCTGGGATTCTTCAGGCAAGGATACTGGAGTGGGTTGCCATTTCCTTCTCCAATGCAAGAAAGTGAAAAGTCAAGGTGAAGTTGCTCAATCGTGCCTGACTCTTAGCGACCCCATGGACCGCAGACTACCAGGCTCCTCTGTTCGTGGCATTTTTCAGGCAAGAGTACTGGAGTGGGTTGCCATTGCCTTCTCCGATAGTGGGATGTAAATTGACCTTGGAGTACAGAATGAAGCAGGGCAAAGGATAATAGAGTTTTGCTGAAAGAATACGCAGATCATAGAAAACAACCTCTTCCAACAACACAAGAGAAGACTCTACACATGGACATCACCAGATGGTCAACATCAAAATCAGGCTTATTATATTCTTTGCAGCCAAAGATGGAGAAGCTCTATACAGTCGACAAAACAAGACCAGGAGCTGACTGTGGCTCAGATCATGAACTCCTTATGACCAAATTCAGACTCAAATTGAGGAAAGTAGGGAAAACCACTAGACCATTCAGGTATGACCTAAATCAAATCCCTTATGATTATACAGTGAAAGTGAGGAATAGATTTAAGGGACTAGATCTGATAGACAGAATGCCTGATGAACTATGGATGGAGGTTCATGACACTGTACAGGAGACAGGGATCAAGACCATCCCCAAGAAAAAGAAATGCAAAAAAGCAAAATGACTGCCTGAGGAGGCCTTACAAATAGCTGTGAAAAGAGAAGTGAAAAGCAAAGAAGAAAAGGAAAGATATACCCATCTGAATGTAGAGTTCCAAAGAATAGCAAGGAGAGACCAGAAAGCCTTTCTCAGTGACAAACACAAAGAAATAGAGGAAAACAACAGAATGAGAAAGACTAGAAATCTCTTGAAGAAAATTAGAGATACCAAGATAAATTTTCATGCAAAGATGGGCTTAATGAAGGACAGAAGTGGTATGGACCTAACAGAATTAGAAGATATTAAGAAGAGATGGCAAGAATACACAGAAGAACTGTACAACAAAGATCTTCATGACCCAGATAATCATGATGGTGTGAGCACTCACTTAGAGCCAGACATCCTGGAATGTGAAGTCAAGTGGGCCTGAGGAAGCATCACTATGAACGAAGCTAGTGGAGGCAACTGAATTCCAGTGGTGCTATTTCAAACCCTAAAAGATGACACTGCGAAAGTGCTGCACTCAATAGGCCAGCAAATTTGGAAAACTCAGCAGTGGCCACAGGACTGGAAAAGGTCAGTTTTCATTCCAACCCCAAAGAAAAGCAATGCCAAAGAATGCTCAAACTAAAACACAATTGCACTCATCTCACACACTAGTAAAGTAATGTTCAAAATTCTCCAAGCCAGGTTTAACAATACTTGAAGCGTGAACTTCCAGATGTTCAAGCTGGATTTAGAAAAGGCAGAGAAACCAGAGATCAAATTGCCAACATCTGCTGGATCATAGAAAAAGCAAGAGAGTTCCAGAAAAACATTTACTTCGCCTATATTGACTATGTCAAAGCCTTTGACTCTGTGGATCACAAAAAACTATGGAATTTCTGAAAGAGATAGGAATACCAGGCCACCTGACCTGCCTCTTGAGAAATCTGTATGCAGGCTAGGAAGCAACAGTTAGAACTGGTCATGGAATAACAGACTGGTTCCAGATTTGGAAAGGAGTATGTCAAGTCCGTCACTGTGTTTATTTAACTTATACGCAGACTTCAGTTCAGTTCAGTTACTCGTTGTGTCCAATTCTTTGCCACCCTATGAACCACAGCACACCAGGCCTCCCTGTCCATCACCAACTCCCAGAGTCCAACCAAACCCATGTCCATCGAGTCAATGATGCTATCCAACCATTTCATCCTGTCGTCCTCTTCTCCTCCTACCCTCAATCTTTCCCAGCATCAGGGTCTTTTCCAATAAGTCAGCTCTTTGCATCAGGTGGCCAAAGTATTGGAGTTTCAGCTTCAGGATCAGTCCTTCCAATGAACACCCAGGACTGATCTCCTTTAGAATGAACTGGTTGGATCTCCTTGCAGTCCAAGGGACTCTCAAGAGTCTTCTCCAACACCACAGTTCAAAAGCATCAATTCTTTGGTGCTCGGCTTTCTTTATAGCCCAACTCTCACATCCATACATGACTACTGGAAAAACCAGAGCCTTGACTAGACAGATCTTTGTTGGCAAAGTAATGTTTCTGCTTTTTAATATGCTATCTAGCTTGGTCATAAATTTCCTTCCAAGGAGTAAGTGTCTTAATTTCATGGCTGCAATCACCATCTGCAGTGATTTTAGAGACCAGAAAAAATAAAGTCAGCCACTGTTTCCACTGTTCCCCCATCTATCTGCCATGAAGTAATGGGGCCGGATGCCATGATCCTCATTTTCTGAATGTTGAGCTTTAAGCCAACTTTTTCACTCTCCTCTTTCACTTTCATCAAGAGGCTCTTTAGTTCTTCTTATATGCATATCTGCATATAAGTTAAATAAGCGGGGTGACAATATACAGCCTTGATGTTTCAGAGTATATCATGAAAAATGCTGGGCTGAAGGACATAACGGAATCAAAACTGCTGAGAGAAATATCAATAACCTCAGATATGCAGATGACACCACCCTTATGGCACAAAGTGAAGAAGAACTAAAGAGCTTCTTGATGAAAGTGAAAGAGGAGAGTGAAAAAGTTGGCTTAAAGCTAAACATTCAGGAAACTAAGATTGGCATCTGCTCCCATCACTTCCTGGCAGATAAATGGGGAAACAGTGGAAACAGTGGCTGACTTTAATTTTTGGTGCTCCAAAATCACTGCAGATGATGATTGCAGCCATGAAATTAAAAGGCACTTACTTCTTGGAAGGAAATTTATGACCAATCTAGACAGCATATTAAAAAGCAGAGACATTACTTTGCCAACAAAGATCTGTCTAGTCAAGGCTATGGTTTTTCCAGTAGTCATGTACACAAGAGCATGACTGACGATTACAGTCTTATAGTGGTATCCACATCCAAAACATTTCTGTATATTTTGGGTTGCACAGTAATAAGAAAAATGTCATTCACACAGATAAGCATTGCTGCTGCTGCTGCTGCTAAGTCGTTTCAGTCTGACTCTGCAACCTCACAGACGGTAGCCCACCAGGCTCCTCTGTCCCTGGGATTCTGCAGGCAAGAATACTGGAGTGGGTTGCTATTTCCTTCTCCAATGCATGCATGCATGCAAATTTGCATCAGTCAAGTCCAACTCTGTGCGACCCTATGGACAGCAGCCCACCAGGCTCCTCCATCCACAGGATTCTCTAGGCAAGAGTACTGGAGTGAGTTGCCATTTCCTTCTCCACAGATAAGCATTATAAATGTGGAAATTTTAATAGCTTGTTTTGAACCTCATTATATTATTCGGTAATCATAATTTTTAGACCTTAGAGTACACCAAAATTATGTTTCAAGGTTGAACCTCATGAACATTAAAGTCAAACCAAAAGCACCTGAAACTGAAAAGTATCAAAAATATTATAGTATGGTATCATTGTATTATGTCATCCAATCTCCCACAAATTCATCTGTTATTACACAGTCCATGACTGTGCAGTGGCAAGGGCAAAAACTGAGAAGCTATGTCTAAGCATGCCTTGGTGTTTAATTTATTAAGGTGTGTGACATAAACAATTACTTCCTTGTACATTTACATGTAAAAAGAAATGTACAGACCCGAATTTGCATGAGACTGCTACCTCTTCCCCAATCTGACACTTTTACAGAAAGTTCGCCATATCTGCAGAAATGGTAGGCACTTTAGTTCAAATCCTGAATGTGACAAGACACACACACACACACACACACAGTTGACTAGCACCACGTGTTAACATGCTAGAGGCTCTCCTTAGGTTAAAAATGTAATATATCCTGTCACACAACATAGTGATTGATTCCTCTATACCTTTCAAAATGGTCACCATGTTAGACCTAGTTACAAATATATTGCATAGTTATTGATTATATTCTCCACACTGTACATGTGGCTCATTTATTTTTGCAGCTGAGAGTTTGTACCTTTTAATCTCCCTCACCTATTTTTTTTCTCTCCTTTACTCCTTTCCCTCTCCTCTGGCAATCATCTGTTTTTCCTCTGTATCTATAACTGTTTGTTTTGCTTATTCATTTGTTTCTGTAGTTTCCACATATAAGTAAAATCATACAGAATTTATCTTTATCTGTCTGACATTTCATTAAGCATAATACTCTTTAGGCCCATCAATGTTGTAGCAGATAGCAAGCTTTCATTGTTTCTTATGGCTGAGTAATATTTCAGAGTGTGTGTGTATATCACATCTTCTTTATTCATTCATCAATCTATGGATGTGGTTGCACCAATTTATATTCTCATCATGTGCATGAGGGTTCCCTTTCCTCCATATCATCACCAATACTTATTGGTTTTTGTCTTTTGGATAATAGCCATTCTGACAGGTGTGAGGTGCTATCTCAAGTTTTGATGTGCATTTCCTTGATAATTTGTGATGCTGAGCATCTTTTCATGTGCCTATTAGCTATTTGTATGTCTCCCTTACAAAAATGTCTGTTCAGATTTTCTGCCCAATGTTTAAGCAGATTGTTTAGATTTTTGATGCTGAATTATATGAGTTCTTTGTACATTTAGGGGAAAAAAACTTAATATATCACCAATGATCAGTGGCTCAGTGGTTTTAAATTGTGATCCTAAAATGTTCAATTTAATCAAACATTTACCAAATCCTCAATACTTTTGAAAAATTTACAGTGTCTTTGAACTCTGAAAACCACTGTCATAATTCAAATTGCTTATGTCCAAAAATACCCAATAGATTAAAATAAAGGATTAGAACAAGAAAGCAAACTCTTCATTCCCATGACAATGGATGTGGTCAAAACAGAACTAATACAACCCATCTGTCCAGTCCACCAGAAGGATTCACATGGGTGAGTTTGAAGGATCTAGTGCACCCTTGTAACCCCTCCATGTGAGATTAGCCATGGCAGAGACTGTTGGGAACTGTGTTTCAAGTTATGTATGTTGCTAACATTCATGCAAACATAAATATCTAATAGATGTCAGTACAGATAAAGAAATTCTTATCCATAAGAGAGTGTTTGGCCCAGAATCATGGACCCAATCTGCAGGCTATTTACCCTAATTCCAAAGAAGGCTGAAGAATCATATATTTTAAGGGCTCTCATGTGGGTAGAATATATCCATTCTGTGCAAGGAATATTTAATACCCCTCTGCTACCACAGAGGAATTACTGTCTTAGAGTTATCTTTAGTAGAGACTTATTTTCCATCATTTTTTCCTTTGAAATTGGATACAAATCAAGTTTGTCCAGCAGTCCGATGTATAAAGGGACAAAAATGATCAAAAGATGATTTATCTTCATAAACAAAAGAGACTATCTACCGAATGGGAGAAGATACTTGCAAATGATGCAACTGACAAGGGATTAATTTCCAAAATATATTGAATACAAACAGCTCATGTAACTCAAAATCAAAAAAATAAGCCAATCAAAAAAGGGCAGAATATCTAAATAGACATTTCTCTAAAGACAAGATACAGATGGCCAAAAAAGCACATGAAGATGCTCACCATTGCTAATTACTAGACAAACATATATGAAACACGTGGTAGAGCCCCACATCTGTCAGAATGGCCATCACCAGAAAGTCTAAAAAAAAAAAAAAATGCTGGAGTGGTGTGGAGAAAAGGGAAACTTCCTATACCGTTGCTGCTAAGTTGCTTCAGTTGTGTCCGACTCTGTGTGACCCCATAGATGGCAGCCCACTAGGCTCCTCTGTCCCTGGGATTCTTCAGGCAAGGATACTGGAGTGGGTTGCCATTTCCTTCTCCAATGCAAGAAAGTGAAAAGTCAAGGTGAAGTTGCTCAATCGTGCCTGACTCTTAGCGACCCCATGGACCGCAGACTACCAGGCTCCTCTGTTCGTGGCATTTTTCAGGCAAGAGTACTGGAGTGGGTTGCCATTGCCTTCTCCGATAGTGGGATGAAAATTGACCTTGGAGTACAGAATGAAGCAGGGCAAAGGATAATAGAGTTTTGCTGAAAGAATACACAGATCATAGAAAACAACCTCTTCCAACAACACAAGAGAAGACTCTACACATGGACATCACCAGATGGTCAACATCAAAATCAGGCTTATTATATTCTTTGCAGCCAAAGATGGAGAAGCTCTATACAGTCGACAAAACAAGACCAGGAGCTGACTGTGGCTCAGATCATGAACTCCTTATGACCAAATTCAGACTCAAATTGAGGAAAGTAGGGAAAACCACTAGACCATTCAGGTATGACCTAAATCAAATCCCTTATGATTATACAGTGAAAGTGAGGAATAGATTTAAGGGACTAGATCTGATAGACAGAATGCCTGATGAACTATGGATGGAGGTTCATGACACTGTACAGGAGACAGGGATCAAGACCATCCCCAAGAAAAAGAAATGCAAAAAAGCAAAATGACTGCCTGAGGAGGCCTTACAAATAGCTGTGAAAAGAGAAGTGAAAAGCAAAGAAGAAAAGGAAAGATATACCCATCTGAATGTAGAGTTCCAAAGAATAGCAAGGAGAGACCAGAAAGCCTTTCTCAGTGACAAACACAAAGAAATAGAGGAAAACAACAGAATGAGAAAGACTAGAAATCTCTTGAAGAAAATTAGAGATACCAAGATAAATTTTCATGCAAAGATGGGCTTAATGAAGGACAGAAGTGGTATGGACCTAACAGAATTAGAAGATATTAAGAAGAGATGGCAAGAATACACAGAAGAACTGTACAACAAAGATCTTCATGACCCAGATAATCATGATGGTGTGAGCACTCACTTAGAGCCAGACATCCTGGAATGTGAAGTCAAGTGGGCCTGAGGAAGCATCACTATGAACGAAGCTAGTGGAGGCAACTGAATTCCAGTGGTGCTATTTCAAACCCTAAAAGATGACACTGCGAAAGTGCTGCACTCAATAGGCCAGCAAATTTGGAAAACTCAGCAGTGGCCACAGGACTGGAAAAGGTCAGTTTTCATTCCAACCCCAAAGAAAAGCAATGCCAAAGAATGCTCAAACTAAAACACAATTGCACTCATCTCACACACTAGTAAAGTAATGTTCAAAATTCTCCAAGCCAGGTTTAACAATACTTGAAGCGTGAACTTCCAGATGTTCAAGCTGGATTTAGAAAAGGCAGAGAAACCAGAGATCAAATTGCCAACATCTGCTGGATCATAGAAAAAGCAAGAGAGTTCCAGAAAAACATTTACTTCGCCTATATTGACTATGTCAAAGCCTTTGACTCTGTGGATCACAAAAAACTATGGAATTTCTGAAAGAGATAGGAATA
>SJYC01020213.1:0-45397 GCA_006408675.1 Madoqua kirkii | reverse complement strand
TCTAGACACATCCAAACAGAACTCAAAAGTAAGTCTTTTACACCCGTGGCTGATTCATGTCAATGTATGGCAAAACCAATACAGTATTGTAAAGCAAAATAAAGTAAAAATAAAAATTTTAAAAATTAGAAAATTAAAAAAAAATTTCAGCAACCTAAAAAAAAAGTCTTGAGATGATCAAACAGGTAACAAGTAATTTAACTACATTCCAGAATGATATCCAACAAATATTTAATAGAATGCAATAAAATCTAGGCAATAATGCAAAATTCACAATGCATTCAATATCTATAAAAAATTAATAGGCACGAATAAAGTAGACCAATACCACCTGTATGTAACCAAGAGGAAAGAGTCATATATAGAAATGGAACAGAAACTAAAGAGATATCATAATTAACAAAAAAGATGATCACTCAACTTTTCATGAGATTGTTTCCTTATCTATTGAAATTGGGTGTAATGGCAAAAGAACAGATACACAGATTAATGGAATGGAATGGAGAGCTCAGGTATATATCCAAATATGTCCACTTTTTAAAATAAATTACACAAGTGGAGAAAGGGTAGTCTTTTTTTTTCTCCTCATAGATATCCAATTGCTTCAGAACTATTTGTTGAAAAATGAACCTTGACCTACACTTTACACTTCACAAAAAATTCAAAATAGATTTTTAACTTAAATGTGAAACAAAACTAGGCAAGAATTAGAAAAAGTTATATGAGAAATTCATCAGAATACAGGGCTGAGGAAAGAGTTCTCAGATTGACACCTAAAGCATAATCTATAAAGTTAATATCATCAAAATTAAAAACTTTGAGAAACACCTAAAGCATAATCTATAAAGTTAATATCAAAATTAAACACTTTGAGAAAAACTCAATAAGAGTATGAAAAGAGAAAAACCCACAGGAGAAAATATTTATAAAGCACATATCAAACAAAGAATTAGTATCTAGACTATATAAAGAATTTTCAAAACTCCACAATAATAAATCAGAAAATAGAGAAAAGACATGAAGAAGAAGACGTAGAGATGGTCAATAAACACATGAAAATGTGTTCAACAGTATTAGACATTAGGGAAATCAAATTGAAATTGCAGTGAGATATCACAACCTATCTGAATGGATAAAATTAAAAAAAAATAGTGACAGCACGAAATGCTGGGGAGTATGTAAAGAAACTTGATCAATCATGCATTACTGGTGGGAACATTAAATGGTGAAGCCGCTCCAGAACATAGTGTGACAATTTCTTAAGAAGCTAAACATTTTAATTACTATACCACCAAGCAGTTGCACTCAGGGGCACTTATCTCAGAGACATGAAAACCATGTAGACACAAAAGTCCATGTACACACAAACATTCACAGCATGTGTAGTCATAATGACCAAAAGCTGGGAACAATCCAGATACTCTTCAAATGAGTGGTGGTTACACAACCTGGGGTATATACACACCATGTAATGCTACTCAGCAAGAAAAAAAGGGTACCAGCTGTTGATGTACACAAGTTGAATGAATCTTCAAAGAATTAGGCTGAGTGAAAAAAGTCAATCATTAAAGATATAACTGCATGATTTCATTTATATAATATTCTTGAAATGCCAAAATCCTAGAAATACAAAATAAACTAGTGGTTGTCAGGGACTAAGCACAAAGGGCAAAGCAGGAGGGAGATGAGTTTAACTTGTGTCATCATGTTGCTTTATTGTATCAGGATCCTATAATTTATACCCATATTTCTTTGATTAATTTATTTATCTAGTCACTCAACAATTCTTTTGTTTCCAGGCACCATTCTAGAGATACAGGTAGAACTAGAACAAGAAGTTGACTGGAAGCAAAGTTTAGATTTAGCTCAAACCCTTACTCAAAATTTGCTTAAGAGACAAGTCATTAATCCCATTATTTTTCAGAGATTTTACTCTATCCTTTTACTCTTTGCAAAATGCTAGTTCCCGGCTGACTCCACAATCATAGCTCTTAAGTGCCTGTATTGTCCTGAAGCTCTCACTCGAATCGGTACTATGAGGTAGGCACAGTATCTTTCAATATAATTATAGAGGACAAGAAAAAGTTAAGGATGTTATATGTACAAAAGAATTGCCCATGGGGTGTCAGGTGATGCTAGACATTGCCCACAGATAAAGTCCTAGAAAAGATATTTATTCCCCTCAATCCAGAAGGTGATGCAAAAAGAACAATAGACTAGGATTTTGGCTGCATGGAGAATTCTGGCTTCCAAATCCAATTATTGCTTTGGTGATTGTTATCTTCTTTTTCCCAGTATTAAAGTCCTTTTATTTTTTATATAACTCTCAGGTAAGGACTATTCTAAACTTAAATTCTTTCCTGTGGGCCTAGAAAAAGTAGCTAAACCAATAATGATCACCTTCCTCGAAACGAAGTACATTTCCTGAAAGACTGTGCTATGCATGCTACAGTCTCTATTCTGTGAAATTTGTAGTGATTTTCCATCTCCAGCTACAAAAAAAGTCATTTCAAAATCAAATTAACTGATAATTATGTTGATTGTTTCTTAGATTCTCACCTGCCAAATTACCTCCAGAGGGCAGATGGAAACGCATCATGTAGTATCTTCTGTCCTAATGCAAGAGAGCTTTGGGGCTGGCTTGAGACTCCACTGTTCAAAGGACACATGCAGAAATTTGGAGGTCACTTGTAAACTCCCAAAACATGGAGGGAGGGACTTATTGGGAATCCCACAGCTGGGAAGATGTTCCTCTTACGTGGGCTTTCCTAAACACTCCTGCTCACTAACTTTAAAATCCTCTGAGACGATGTTATATAAGCCTCAAAATTAGCGGCTTTAATGCATGGGTGTGTTTCCTTCCAGCATCTGCATAATCAGAAAAAACAAAGTGGTAGTAGCTGCTGTAGTTCACAAATACCCTGTATCTCTCACCTGAAATCACTTGTTATATACCTCACCGAAATGTACACTCCTTCCTTGGATATAAATTAAAAGATGAATGTATTTTCCAAGCAAATCATCTATGTGTATAACTCTATATGTCTGTGTATACATATATATGCACACAATATGTGTCTGTGTATATACACACGTATATATAAAAAGTCTGTTAAATTGTGAACAGTTTATTTGAGGATACTTATATGGTTCTTCTCAATCTCTCTAAAGTGTTATAAAATATAAATAAATATTTCCTACCTGATTACATTGCTTTGTTGGCAAAATGGAAATGGCGCTAACTTACGGAAGAGAAAAAATAGAGTGAATGTACTTTGTAAATTTTAGAAGACTATTCCATTTGATATGAACCTGAAAGCTTACTTTTTCCATGTCATGCTTCTCTTTCTTACTCATCACTGCAGCTCAGCAGAAACCAGAGGCACAGTTGGAACCCCTGCTGTGTGAGAGCGGCCTCCTCTACCCACATCATTACTTTAGTATCCATGACGCAGGTTTCCTTAGTCATCTAGGCACCTGGAGAATACTTTCAAATCCAAGCTAACAGCAGGAATTTTCCATCTATATTTAGTTTTAAAGTATGAAAATATTTACAACATTTAGGCAAATGTAAGAAACAAGGAAACAAATGCCTATATTCAATTATTTAGCCCCATTGATATTCCAACCCTCTGCCCTAGCTGCTTCAGATCATTCTTAAAATAATAATAATAATAATTACAGACAGAAATGAAGCCCCTTGTGCTGCCTTTCTTTTTCCCTTTTCTGCCATGTCTAACCACAGAAGCAACCATATGAATGCTTAATGCAGTAATGCTCATTCTCATTCACATTGTGTTAATTTCACTCTCTATCTAGAATTCTTTTGCAGGTATATTCTTTCATATAGCTATGAATATGTGGTTCTAGAGAAGACTCTTGAGAGTCCCTTGGACTGCAAGGAGATCCAGCAAGTCCATTCTGAAGGAGATCAGCCCTGGGATTTCTTTGGAAGGAATGATGCTAAAGCTGAAACTCCAGTACTTTGGCCACCTCATGCGCAGAGTTGACTCACTGGAAAAGACTCTGATGCTGGGAGGGGTTGGAGGCAGGAGGAGAAGGGGACGACAGAGGATGAGATGGCTGGATGGCATCACTGACTCGATGGACGTGACTCTGAGTGAACTCTGGGAGTTGGTGATAGACAGGGAGGCCTGGTGTGCTGCGATTCATGGGGTCGCAAAGAGGTGGACACGGCTGAGCAACTGAACTGAACTGATGAAGGCAATATAAAGCCTACACAATACTCTCTCATTCAATACTCTGTTTTTGAGATTTAGCCACCTTTTAATGTATACAGCCCTGGAGGACGGCGTGGAAACCCACTCCAGTATTCTCGCCTAGAAAATACCATGGACAGAGGGGCCTGGTGGGCTATAGTCCATGGGGTGGCAGAGTCAGATATGACTGAAGCAATTTAGCATGTATGTACACACACAAAATGGGTATCACTGGTTTAGTTTTACTGCTATAGAATATTCCATATTCTGCATATATTACAAAATTTATTCATCTCCTCTCCTTTTAGTGGGTACACAGGTTATTTCCATATTTTTGTCATCACCAAAAATGCTTCTGTGAATATTCTTGTATTTGTTTTTCTAGGGTATATGTTTAGGGGCAGAGCTGCTGACTTGAGGAATATGAACATCTTCAATGATAACACACATTGCCAAATAGCTCTCCCGAATGGGTGTATCTTTCTTCTCCTAGAAAAATGTGACAGTTTTTATTTGTCTGTATTCTCTCCAGCATTAAGTGAGGTCAGACTATTGTTTTCCCATTTTATTTGTGTGAAATAGCTCATTGTGCTTTTAATTTGCATTTATCTGATTGCTAGTGAATTTAACCACCATTTTCTATGTTTTTTTTTGGCCATCTATGTTTCCTCCTCTATGAGGTCACCTATTATCTGAATGTCAACATTACTATACTGTACAGCTTCAGGGAAAACATATAATACTCATATTCCAAGAGGTTAAGGCTAATAATAGTTTCAGCTACACAGTGTCCTTTTAAAAGTCCTTGAAAAGTACATTCTGGAGGGTTTGTGGCACTCTTCTGCCTTAGGTTATTAAGTAACCATGTGGTCTTAAGATAACTATCTCAAATAAACTAGAAACAGTAACTAGGCTTTTCCTTGATAATAACAACAAATGAGTTACTATCTGTAATATTTTTGCAGATAGAAAATGCTATATGGATGTACTAATTTCTAGTTATTTTCTTTAGTGTGGGAAACAGTGATAACACAAAAGCAATTAGCAACTGGTGTGCAATAATTTCCTGATTATCTTTGCTGGACAGGCATAGTATTTACCATGAATAGTCTTCTCTCCCGTAGAAACATACTTAGGCTGAAAGATGGCTCCTGCACCAATAAGCATCATCCAAGTTCTGACTGGAAAGAAAAAGGAAAACAGCCAAAATATGGATGCTAGTCAATTTATTTTTTTAAAGAGTTTTCCATGAATCTTTACCCAAGAGACTTGCTTATAGACTTCACTGGTCAGAACTATGTCCCATAGGTTCTCATGCAGTGTCTACTGGGTAACCATTATTTGCCATATTTACTACATGCCAGGCTAATTAATCAGACAAAATGTATGATGCACAATCTTTTTCAAGGTGCTTAGGCCAGTGAATTCTGTCCCAACAATACTACATAATTCATTTTATAAATACACTCTTATGTAAGGACATAGCCTCATAAATGTAATTTACAATAGCTACCTAGTATAACTTCTCTTTATTTCTCCAGCTGTTCACTAATATGAATGGAGCTTCTATGAAAACGTCAGTAAATATGATTACTATTTCCTAAAGTATAATAATATAATCATTAGCACCAGTCCAGTTCAGTTCAATTCAGTTGTTCAGTTGTGTCCAACTCTTTGTAACCCCTTGAATCACAGCATACCAGGCCTCCGTGTCCATCACCAACTCCTGGATTTCACTCAGACTCACGCCCATTGAGTCCGTGATGCCATCCAGCCATCTCATCCTCTGTTGTCCCCTTCTCCTCCTGCCCTCAATCCCTCCCAGCATCAGAGTCTTTTCCAATGAATCAACTCTTCACATCAGGTGGCCAAAGTACTGGAGTTTCAGCTTTAGCATCATTCTTTCCAAAGAAATCCCAGGGCTGATCTCCTTCAGAATGGACTTATTGGATCTCCTTGCAGTCCAAGGGACTCTCAAGAGTCTTCTCCAACACCACAGTTCAAAAGCATCAATTCTTTGGCGCTCAGCCTTCTTCAGAGCCCAACTCTCACATCCATACATGACCACAGGAAAAACCATAGCCTTGACTAGACGGACCTTAGTCGGCAAAGTAATGTCTCTGCTTTTGAATATGCTATCTAGGTTGGTCATGACTTTTCTTCCAAGAAGTAAGCATCTTTTAATTTCATTGCTGCAATCACCATCTGCAGTGATTTTGGAGCCCCCAAAAATAAAGTCTGACACTGTTTCCCCATCTATTTCCCATGAAGTGATGGGACAGGAGCTACGGTTTTTCCAGTGGTCATGTATGGATGTGAGAGTTGGACTGTTTATTGCTGAAGCCTGGCTTGGAGAATTTTGAGCATTACTTTACTAGCATGTGAGATGAGTGCAATTGTGCGGTAGTTTGAGCACTCTTTGACATTGCTTTTCTTTGGGACTGGAATGAAAACTGACCTTTTCCAGTCCTGTGGCCACTGCTGAGTTTTCAAAGTTTGCTGGCATATTGAGTGCAGCACTTTCACAGCATCATCTTTCAGGATTTGAAACATCTCAACTGGAATTCCATCACCTCCACTAGCTTTGTTCATAGTGATGCTTTCTAAGGCCTACTTGACTTCACATTCCAGGATGTCTGGCTCTAGATTTGTGATATCACCATCATGATTATCTGGGTCGTGAAGATCTTTTTTGTACAGTTCTTCTAACATTCTATAATGTTGCTGTGAACCCTGAACTAGTAAATACTGAGCTACTGGTCTCAGAGACACAGAGTTAGGTTGTTGTGAACCGCTAGTCACATTTTTGTCAACTGATCCATGTATGACCTTGTTTCATGTACACTTATGTTTAAAATTAAATACTTTAATATGTATTGTTGACTCATTAGGAATGAACTCATGGCCAGCAGCACTAAAACTCCTAACTAGGTGAAGCTTATCTAACACAGGCATTTTTTCTGTAAGGCACATCACAGCAGTCTCACACTTAGGAACTTTTGACTCTACTTCAGAACTGTGGTTGGGTGCCATTTTAAATACCAAAATCACCAACAGAAAGCCCACAAAAATACAAAAGAAAAAAAAACTTGAAGTAAAAAGATCACTTGTTTACAGTATGCTGCTGCTGCTGCTAAGTCACTTCAGTCGTGTCCAACTCTGTGCAACCCCATAGACAGCAGCCCACCAGGCTCCCCCATCCCTGGGATTCTCCAGGCAAGAACACTGGAGTGGGTTGCCATTTCCTTCTCCAGTGCATGAAAGTGAAAAGTGAAAGTGAAGTCACTCAGTCATGTCTGAGTCTTAGCGACCCCATGGACTGCAGCCCACCAGGCACCGCCATAGGAGACGCAAATTTTTCATTCCAATTAGCATATCTATGAATCACCAGGAAAATAATTCAAGTATTTACTTTGGGGTTACCAGTAATAAGAATGAGGATTAATTATATTTCCAGGACTGGAAAAGATCCATTTTCATTCCAGTCCCAAAGTAAGGCAATGCCACAGAATGCTCAAACTACAGCACAACTGCACTCATCTCATATGCTAGCAAAATAGTGCTCAAATTCTCCACGCCAGGCTTCAACAGTGCATGAACAGACAACTTCCAGATGTTCAAGCTGGATTTAGAAAAGGCAGAGGAGCCAGAGATCAAATTGCCAACATCAGGTGGATCATAGAAAAAGCAAGAGAGTTCCAGAAAAACATCTATTTCTGCTTTATTGACTATGCCAAAGCCTTTGACTATGTGGACCACCACAAACTGTGGAAAATTCTGAAAGAGACAGGAATACCAGACCACTTGCCTGCCTCCTGAGAAATCTGTATGCAGATCAGGAAGCAGCAATTAGAACTGGAAAGGGAACGACAGACTGGTTCCAAATCGGGAAAGGAATACAGCATAGCTATATATTGTCACCCCGCTTATTTAACTTATATGTAGAGCACATCATGTAAAATGCTGAACTGGATGAAGCACAAACTGGAATCAAGATTTCAGGGAGAAATATCAGCCAGAGATATGCAGATGACACCACTCTTATGGCAGAAAGTGAAGAGAAACCAAAGAGCCTCTTGATGAAACTGAAAGAGGAGTGTGATAAAGTTGGCTTAAAACTCAACACTCAAAAAACTAAGATCATGGCATCTGGTCCCATCACTTCATGGCAAATAGATAAGGAAACAATGGAAACAGTGACAGACTTCATTTCTTGACCTCCAAAATCACTGCGGATGTTAACTGCAGCCATGAAATTAAAAGATGCTTACTCCTTGGAAGAAAAGCTATGAGCAACCTAGACAGTATATTAAAAAGCAGAGATATTGTTTTGCCAACAAAGGGCTGTCTAGTCAAAGCTATGTTTTTCTAGTAGTCATGTATAGATGTGAGATTTGGACCATAGAGAAAGCTCAGTACTGAAGAATTGATGCTTTTGAATTGTGGTATTGGAGAAGACTCTTGGGAGTCCCTTGGACTGCAAGGAGACCCAATCAGTCCATCCTAAAGGATATCAGTCCTGAATATTCATTGGAAGGACTGATGCTGAAGCACCAATAGTTTGGCCACCTGCTGCGAAGAACTGACTCATTTGAAAAAGACTCTGATGCTGGGAAAGATTGAAAGCAGGAGGAGAAGGGGACAACAGAGAATGGAATGATTGGGTGGCATCACTGACTCAATGGACATGAGTTTGAACAAGCTCTGGGAGTTGGTGATGGACAGATAAGCCTGGCCTCCTACAGTCCATGGAGTCGTAAAGAGTCAGGCAAAACTGAGCAACTTAACTGATATTTCTAAAAGTGAAATTATTCTGTCTTTTGGTCCGAGTAGTCCTTTAGTTTGTATTTCCATTAGAACATCAGTGATGTACATTGGTCAGATGGCTAATAGCAGAAACCAAATCTGGACCAAGCAAATTCATTGTATAAGCCTGGCCTCCTAAGTCCATGGAGTCGTAAAGAGTCAGGCAAAACTGAGCAACTTAACTGATATTTCTAAAAGTGAAATTATTCTGTCTTTTGGTCCGAGTAGTCCTTTAGTTTGTATTTCCATTAGAACATCAGTGATGTACATTGGTCAGATGGCTAATAGCAGAAACCAAATCTGGACCAAGCAAATTCATTGGCTCCACTAACCAAACCACAAAGGAGATAAGATGCCTAGATCCAGAAACTAAGTTTGTCAGGACCCTCTCTCTCTACCTCAACTCGACTTTGCTTTGAAATCTTTCCTGCCTAAATCAGCTTTGCTCTATGTTGCCTAGGACATGGCTGTGCTCAGCTCTAAACTCACATTTTACCATCTAATCTAGAAAGAAAAGAAGCTTTTCTAACAAAATTTAAGTTTGAAAAGTCTTAGAGAAGGACTTGGGAAATGTACTAGCCTGAGTCCTAGATTACCACCTGGGATCCCTTGAGGTGAGGTTTATTACCAGAAGTGTGGGTAGCATAATTAGGATCTGGGCAGAGGTGCTGTCTGCTGTCTACTACACCATCTCATCTGTCCACTGTGTTCTTTCTCTAGTAGGTTTTGAATTCCTTAAAGGCAGAAACTATGTATTATTCAACTTAATTTCCCCATCACCTAACAAGGAGCTTAGAGTTGGTGCTTAACATGCATTAAATATTACCAGATTGTTCTTCAGAAGGATAATTTCTAAATGTTTACCCAAAGCCCTGCCAACAATGAGTTTTATCACTTTGATCACAATTTTCTACATACTAACAGAACACTTTAGCATGTATTTGACTATATATTACATATTACAAACATATGAGAGGAGGATCATACAGGAGGAAAAAGGATTTTAGTAAAATCTGCCTGTAAGGGCTTAAACTAAAAACACCAGTACAGTATACTAACATACACATATGGAATTTAGAAAGATGGTAATGGTAACCCTGAATGCGAGACAGCAAAAGAGATACAGATGTATAGAATAGTCTTTTGGACTCTGTGGGAGAGAGAGAGGGTGGGATAATTTGGGAGAATGGCATTGAAACATGTATAATATCATATAAGAAATGAATCACCAGTTTCGATGGAGGATACAGGGTGCTTGGGGCTGGTGCACTGGGATGACCCAGAGGGATGATACGGGGAGGGAGGAGGGAGGGGCTTTCAGGATGGGGAACACATGTATACCCATGGCAGATTCATGTTGATGTATGGCAAAACCAATACAATATTGTAAAGTAAAAAAATAAAGATCAGGAAACTAAAAAACCCTAATCTTAAAAGAGCAGTCCTCTATAAAGCTTTGAAATACCTTTGCACTTTCCATGTAAAATAAACAAGTAAAAATAAAAAGCACAATACCAGTTGATTTTCCAGATATTTAAGTGAATTATGAAAGTATAGCTCAGATTGTAAAGAATCTGCCTGCAATGCAGGAGAGTTGGGTTCAGTCCCTGGGTTGGGAAGATCCCCTGGGGAAAGGAATGACAACCCACTCCAATATTCTTGTCTGGAGAGTTCCATGGCCTGAGGAGCTTGATGGGCTATAATCCATGGGGTCGCAAAGAGTCAGAGGTAACTGAGTAACTAACAATTTCACAAATATCTCTGGGTAAATAAAAGCTTTACTTTTAAATGGGCTTCCTATTTTGGAAACACCATTTACACAATCAATGCTTGGATATATTGCTTCTATCTGTAGCAAATTATATTCATAAAGTGCCTTCAAAATCATCAAGATTGGAATCAGATTCACTTCTCCTGCCACTCAAAGGTGAATATCCAGGGAGAACAGATCATTAATGGTGAATACTATTCCTGTCCAAGAAAGAAAATCATGAAATGCATTGCAAACCAATGACTAATTACTTTTGTATTATCACTGCTCCCCACATTAAAGAGAGTAATTAAAAATTAGTACATTTACACAGGGCTTTATACCTTCTGAAGTACTCCCGATAGTATCTCATTTGTTCCTATTATCAAGGCAAAGCCTAGTTATTGTTCTTGTTTCATTTGAGATGCTATCTTAAGGCCATGTGGTTCCTTAATAGCATGAGGGAGAAGGGCCCAAAACCCTCCAAAATGTGCTTTTCAAGGGTGTCTAAAAGGACATTGTGTAGCTGAAAACTCAGCCTTAAGTGGTGAGATTCTTATATGTATTCTTCGATAGTAAGTCAGGAGACACAGATTCAATCCCTGGGTCAGGAAGATCCTCTGGAGGAGGAAATGGCAACCTTCTCCAGTATTCTTGCCTGAAATATCCATGGACTGAGGAGCCTTTGTAGTCCATGGGCTACAGTCCATGGGGTCACAAAGAGTTGGACATGACTGATCATCCATATTGGATAGTAAGTCATTGTTTTGACAACCTATCCAATGGTCATTTCAAAAGAAATGCATTGTCTAAGTGGTTTTCACTTGAAATGTAGTGAGTACAGTCATTGTGTAATGGAGTGAAAAGGCCACAAGATTTGTGTTAGAGGTTGTGTGTTCTTCTTCATGCTTGAGGTTATGAGCTGGGGGACCTTGACCAAATTGTGCAGTTTCCCTGGGCCTTTTTTGTTTGTTTGTTTATATACAAATGGGGAAACAGTAACACCTATTTCAAAAGGTTCTTGGGAATACTAAGTGAGAGAACATATGTGAAAGATGATGCAAGACTGCAAGTCAAATATATTATATATATATATATAATATACGTATACACACACACAGAGGACACAACTGCATTTATTTACTTAACTGAACACAAGCCAAATTGCTGCATGGACAGTGAGTCTGTGTCATTTTTATCTTAATGATTCCCATTAAGATCGATCATAATAACGGGAAGGAGATATATCTCTGTCAACAGTAAGTGGTTATTACAATGATCATGTAAAAGAAAGTTATCTTAAGACATGAAAAATTATATTTTTCAACCATTTAAAATTTAATCCACAGAAAGGTAGAGCAAAAAACTTCAGAGAAGGAAAAGAAGTTAGAAATTATTTTATACCATATGTTTCAAGTTCTCAGTGCTAGGTCCTTACAGAATTGTCTCAGGCAATTATCTGAATATCCTCAGCATACAGGAATTATTACCCCTACTTTCAGATTAAAGAAAAATAAAGGCACAGAGTTAGTGAATTTGCTACTCTCACTCAGCTAATACATGGTTCAAATACAGATCTTACTTTCTTCAAAACTTGTTCTTTGGACTGTAGCACCCTTTCCTAAAGACATTTAGTTTCCTTGGGTCTCAGCTATTCATGGTGGAATAAGTGGAATCCACTTTCTACTTGAACAAAAATAAATAGTGTCACTTTTCATCAAAGACTGCAATTCTCTAGAGCAGTGTGTTCCCAGTTGTATCCCATAGGAAAATGGTCCCATGACATGCTACACAAATAAAAAGTCGTATATCATACCCCTTCAAAGAGATCTGCAGAGTACTAAAACAAAGTAAGGATTCTGAGTATCCCTACACCAAGGAAATCTGATGAATTTTCTGTAGCCCAAAAAGTCCTTTGCCCATAAAAGTCTTTCCCCTACTATTCAGTATTGATTAACATCCAGGGAGATGGCATTTTATACATGCAATTACTGCTGTAGGACCTTCTGGGAGCAAGTGCTCTTTGACTCAATAAAACATTATCACTATATGAGATGTAAAACCAGCTCACTCTGTGATAGAGTTTGTTTGTTGTTCAAGCCCACTGGTACCCTCTCTTTGAATGTGAATGTGAAGTCGCTCAGTCGTGTCCGACTCTTTGTGACCCCATGGACTGTAGCCTATCAGGCTCCTCTGTCCATGGGATTTTCCAGGCAATAGTACTGGAGTGGATTGCCATTTCCTTCTCCAAAGGATCTTCCCAACCCAGGGATCCAACCCGGGTCTCCCACATTGTAGACAGATGCTTTACTGTCTGAGCCACCAGGGAAGTCCTCTCTTTAGTAGGAAGTAAACCAGAGGGCGATGATAAAGCATGCAATGTTGCCCAGTGGGGCAGGTGCCTTGGAGAAAGTTCTTGGCTACAGTGAGTTTGGTTCCCTGAGGCAGGGGTAGCTAGAGCTGAGGGGCAAACAGGTTGTTCCCAAGGATAAACTTGCATTCTAAACAATTTTACTTCAGGTCATTTGTAGGCGACTATTTTTTTTCCAATTGCTGTTTTTTAATTTGTATTGGAGAATACTTGATTTACAATGTTGTATTAGTTTCTGCTGTACAGCAAAGTGAATCAGTTATATATATATCCACTCTTCAGATTTTTTTCCCATATAGGTCATTAAAGAGTATTGAGTAGATCTCCCTGTGCTATACCATAGGTTCATATTACTTATATATTTTATGCAGTAGCATATATATACTAATCCCAATTTCCAATTTATCCCAGTGTCCTCCCCAATCCATAAGTTGGTTTTTTTTTACATCTGTGACTATCTCTGTTTTATAAATAAGTTCATTAGAGTTTTGTAAGTTCATTTGTTCCTTTTCTTTAGATTCTACAGAAAAGTACATTTTAAAAACAGAAAATAACTCTGATACTACTATTACACAGACTTTGGGTTCTAATTTAGCTTGGTAAATTCTGGGGTGATCATGAACTAGTCCCTCATAGAAAAATTACACATAATGCCCACTTCCCTTGTTGAACTGTGGAAAGAGGGTGTTGGTTAATGGCAAATTTCATTGTATCTGGATTAACTTTTCCCAGGAAGGGATGATGGGAATTGTGTTGTAATTTCCTGTAAAATGTCCTAGAAGGAGAACAACATTTATGGGCCAGGGAATAATTTGAAAAATGCAGCCTGAATATACATGGCACAGTCTGAAGAATGTGCCACGTATATTCATCCACCTCACTAGAATGGACTCAAATTTATTCCTTTTTAAGGCTGAGTTAATGTTCCATTGCATATATGTACCACAACCTTATCCATTCATCTGTTGATGGACATCTATGTTGCTCCCATCTTCTGGTTATTGTAAACAGTGCTGCAATGAACATTGGGCACATGTGTTTTTCAATTATGGTTTTCTCTGCGTATATGCCCAGTAGTGGGATCGCTGGGTGATATGGTAGTTTTATCCTCAGTTTTTTAAGAAATCTCCAGACTATTCCCATAGTGGTTGTATCAATTTGTATATGTATGCTTATGGCTGAACCATGTTGATGTATGGCAGAAATCAACACTGAAAGCAATTATCCTCCAATTAAAAATAAATTTTAAAAGAACAGGCTTCCAGTTCAACATGGCAGAGTAGAAGGATGTGTGCTCATCTCCTCCTATGAGAGCACCAAAACTGCAACTAGCTGATGAACAACCATTGACAAGAGGACACTGGAACCCACCAAAAAAAGATACCCCACACCCAAAGACAAAGAAGCAGCCACAGTTAGAAGGTAGGAGATGTTCAATCACAATGGAATCAAATCCCATGCCCGCTGGGTGGGTGACCCACAGACTGGAGAACCATAATACCAAAGAAGTTCTCACACTCTTTTGAAGGTTCTGAACTGTATGCCAGGCTTCCCAACCTGGGGATCCAACAAAGGGACTGGAAGTCCTCAAAGTATCTAAACTTGAGAGCCAGAGGTATTTGATTATAGAACTTCCAGAGGACTGAGGGAAACAGAGATTCCAGTGTTGGAAGACACAAACAAAATTTTGCATGCACCAAGACCCAGAGGACAGGAGCAGTGACCCCACAGGAGACTGAACCAAAGCTACCTGCTGGAGGGCCTTCTGTGGAGGCGTGGGTCAGCAGAGGCTCACCACAGGGATGAGGGCACTGGAAGGTCCTCCCTTGCCATAAATCCTCTTGGAGTTTGCCATTAGCCCTGCCATAGAGCCCATAGACCCCAGGGCTGGGTCTCCTCAAGACAAACAAATACCAGGGATGGAGTGCATCCCCAATCATCAGCAGATAATTGGATTAAAGCTTTACTCAGCAAGGCTCTGCTCACCAGAGCAAGACCCAGTTTTTCCCATTGCCAGTCCCTCCAATCAAGAAGCTTATACAAGCCTCTTAGCCTCATTCATCAGAGGGCAGGCAGAAGAAGCAAGAAGAAGAACAATTTCATGGTAGCTACACAAAAATCACATTACAGAAAGTTAATCATGTTGAAAAACAGAAAGTTATGTCCCAAATGAAGGAGGAAGATAAAAACCCAGAAAAACAACGGAGTGGAAATAGGCAACCTTCCAGAAAAAGAATTCAGAATAATGATAGTGAAAATGATCCAGAATCTCAGGTAAAGAATGGAGGCAAAGACTGAGAAGATGCAATAAATGTTTACTGAAGATCTGGAAGAACAACAGAGATGAATCATACACTAGAAGGAATCAATAGCAGACAACGGGTAGACAACTTGGAGGACAGATAGTGGAAATCACTGGCACAGAGCAGAATATAGAAAAAAAAAAAAGAAAGAAAGAAAGAAAGAAAAGAAACAAAGACAGCCTAAGAGACCTCTGGGACAACATTAAATGCACCAACATTTGCCATTTTAGGGGTCCCAGGAGGAGAAGAGAGAAAGGATCTGAGAAAATATTTAAAGAAATAATAGCTGAAAACTTCCTGAACATGGGAAAGGATACAGTCATCCAAGTCTCCAGGAAGCACCAAGGGTCCCAGGCAGGATAAACCCAAGGAGGAACACAGCAAGATGTCGGGAGCCACAGCCGCCATTGCAGGATGGCGCCGGTTTCCTGCTTCCTGGTTCTTCGCATATATGTAGGCAGATATGCTAATTAGGGATTCTAACAGTGTTCCGTTATGAGCCAATCAGAGGTTGACGTTATGAGCCAATCAGAGGTTGACGTTATGAGCCAATCAGAGGTTGACGTTATGAGCCAATCAGAGGTTGACGTTATGAGCCAATCAGAGGTTGACACGCCTCCCCTCTGGGCTATATAAGCAACTGCTTTCCCTGCATCGGGGCGCCCTCGCCACTTCCTAAAAGAGCTGTAACAATAAACCGCGTGTCAGAAGAATCCTGTCTGTGGCGTTCTCCTTATCGGCGAGGCGGGCGACCACAGCAAGACACATAGTAATCAAACTGACAAATAAGGACAGAGATAAATGTTAAAAGCAACAACAGAAAAAATGACAAATAACATACAAGGGAACTCCTATCAGGCTATCAGCTGATTTCTCAACAGAAACTCTACAAGGCAGAAGAGAATGGCACAAAATATTTAAAGTGATGAAAGGGAAGACTCTACAACCAAGAATACTCTACCCAGCAAGACTCTCTTTCAGATTTAATGGAGAAATCAAATGCTTTATAGACAAGCAAAAGTTAAGAGAATTCAGTACAACCAAACCAGCTTTACAACAAATGCCAAAGGAACTTCTCTAGACAGGAAACACAAAAGAAAGAAAAGACTATAGAAAATAACCCAAAACAAGAAAACAGTAATAGGATTATATATATATCAATAATTACCTTAAATATAAATAGACTACGGCTTCCCTGGTGGCTCAGAGATTAAAGCATCTTCCTGCAAGGTGGGAGACCTGGGTTCATTCCCCGGGTCAGGAAGATACCCTGGAGAAGGAAATGGCAACCCACTCCAGTGTTCTTGCCTGGAGAATCCCACGGACAGAGGAGCCTGGTAGGTTACAGTCCACGGGGTTACAAAGAGTCAGACACGACTGAGTCACTTCATTTCACTTCACTTCATAAATAGACTAAATGTACCAACCAAAAGACATAGACCAGTGGGGTGGATGAAAATGTGTGCAGGTACGCACTTCCACATCACTCTGTTTGACCCCCCTCCTCAACTTGTATGTAAGTATTTTATATTATTAAGCTAGTCATGTTTCCATATGGCTTGCAATTGCAATTATCTTTTATATTTTGTCTGGTTATTTACTGTGAAAACTGATAAATATCTTTTACTATTGTGATTATATATTACTCACTTAATAGCATTGTATCATGATTGTTCAACAGAAAAATAACAGAACTCTTTATCACCAAAACTAGGATCTAATAGAAAAACCTGAAATCACTTTTTAAAATCCAGATGCCATGAGAATGGCATTGAAACATGTATACTATCATATAAGAAACGAAGCGCCACAATCTATGTTCAATACAGGATACAGGATGCTTGGGGCTGGTGCAAGGGATGATCCAGAGAGATGATATGGGGCAGGAGGAGGGAGGGGGCTTCGGCACTGGGAGATCATGTACACCTGTGGCTGATTCATGTCAATGTATGACAAAACCAATACAGTATTGTAATGTAGAACAAAGTATTTTAAAAAATAAAAAAATAAAATCCAGATACATATCAGAATTATCTTGAAATTTTTCTAAAAATACATATGCTCAGGTACTGCCTTTTTTTTCTCCAGAGCTTCAGATACATTTCGAATGAGTAGTCATGTTTAAAAACAACTGGATTATATGATGATTTGATCCTTTACTTTTATCTAGTTTGTTTCACTTTTTCTATTTCATATTCAGTGCTCACATTTCACTTAGTTTATATTCTCCAGTTTCTCCATCTTTTCTTTGTTTTTTTCTCAAGCCTTTATCAAGCTTAGTAATAAAGCTTTTGTATACATATATATAATATATATTTTAGAAAACTTATGAATTTTTGCCTAACTAAAAAAAATGACATTTTGATTTCACTTGTTTGCCTTAGTATAAATAGCATGCTATATTTCTAACTAAAATAATTAGATATGTAACAAGTAACAGAGGTTTGCTGTATAGCATGGGGAACTATAGTCAATATCTTGTCGTAACCTATGACAAAAAATAATTTCAAAAATAATGTATATGTTTATTTGTATAGCTAAATCACCTTATTTCACACCTGAAACATTATTTAAGTCAACTATACATCCATAAGATATGTATTAAAAAAAAATTTCACTTCACTTCATAAATAGACTAAATGTACCAACCAAAAGACATAGACCAGTGGGGTGGATGAAAATGTGTGCAGGTACGCACTTCCACATCACTCTGTTTGACCCCCCTCCTCAACTTGTATGTAAGTATTTTATATTATTAAGCTAGTCATGTTTCCATATGGCTTGCAATTGCAATTATCTTTTATATTTTGTCTGGTTATTTACTGTGAAAACTGATAAATATCTTTTACTATTGTGATTATATATTACTCACTTAATAGCATTGTATCATGATTGTTCAACAGAAAAATAACAGAACTCTTTATCACCAAAACTAGGATCTAATAGAAAAACCTGAAATCACTTTTTAAAATCCAGATGCCATGAGAATGGCATTGAAACATGTATACTATCATATAAGAAACGAAGCGCCACAATCTATGTTCAATACAGGATACAGGATGCTTGGGGCTGGTGCAAGGGATGATCCAGAGAGATGATATGGGGCAGGAGGAGGGAGGGGGCTTCGGCACTGGGAGATCATGTACACCTGTGGCTGATTCATGTCAATGTATGACAAAACCAATACAGTATTGTAATGTAGAACAAAGTATTTTAAAAAATAAAAAAATAAAATCCAGATACATATCAGAATTATCTTGAAATTTTTCTAAAAATACATATGCTCAGGTACTGCCTTTTTTTTCTCCAGAGCTTCAGATACATTTCGAATGAGTAGTCATGTTTAAAAACAACTGGATTATGTGATGATCTGATCCTTTACTTTTATCTAGTTTGTTTCACTTTTTCTATTTCATATTCAGTGCTCACATTTCACTTAGTTTATATTCTCCAGTTTCTCCATCTTTTCTTTGTTTTTTTCTCAAGCCTTTATCAAGCTTAGTAATAAAGCTTTTGTATACATATATATAATATATATTTTAGAAAACTTATGAATTTTTGCCTAACTAAAAAAAATGACATTTTGATTTCACTTGTTTGCCTTAGTATAAATAGCATGCTATATTTCTAACTAAAATAATTAGATATGTAACAAGTAACAGAGGTTTGCTGTATAGCATGGGGAACTATAGTCAATATCTTGTCGTAACCTATGACAAAAAATAATTTCAAAAATAATGTATATGTTTATTTGTATAGCTAAATCACCTTATTTCACACCTGAAACATTATTTAAGTCAACTATACATCCATAAGATATGTATTAAAAAAAAACACAATGGTCCCTCAAAATATAAAGATTATATGGCATAAGTGGTAAAGAACCTGCCTGCCAATGCAAGAGACATAACAGATGCTGGTTCCATCCCTGGGTCAGGAAGACGCCTTGGAGAAGAAAATGTCAACTCACTCCAGTATTCTTGCCTGGAAAAATTCTATGGACAGAGGAGCCTGGAGGGCTTCATACAGTCCATGGGGTTGCAAAGAGTCAGACATGACTAAAGCAATATACCACTGAAATTACAAAGCATAGAGAGGGGAACCCTCCACTGCTCACAATGGTTCATCACAACACCCAGAGTAGGAACATCTACCCCAGGTGACCTGTCCTTATTGGGGTAACCGCTATTATACATTTCTATCTTGAGCCTGAGGGGACAGCACAGATTAGGAAACTTGATTCCAGCCATTTATATTCCAAACATTCTTTAGTGCTGCTTCACTAGTAATGAAACTAATATTTCAATATCCAGATATAGGTTTCATGCATTTCTCTCTCAATTAGCTATGAATTTGAGGGGATGAGTAGACAGGCATTATCTTCTGAATTTATCAAAGTAGCTTACTTGTATTCTCTTTCGTGTGTCCAACTCTTTGTGACCCCATGGATTGTAGCCTACCAGGTTCCCCTTAACAGAAAGGGCTGCAGGAGGTCGCTTTTGGGTCTGACCCCACCTTCCCCCAACAGGCACTTCGTTTCACCACAGTCCTTGAAATTCACTCAAAATGGGAAAGAGTTTTTCCTCAACTTGTTTTCTTTGACTGATTTTGGCAGTCTTATTCCATGTCCTGGGAAGTTGGACAAGTAAAATAAAGTTACTTAACTAAAATGATATCTTGGTTCTGCCTACTATTTTTAGTAACATTGTTGGTTGTTGACTCATAGGCACCAAGAAAGGCTAAATACCCAACAACAAACTTTGTCTGCCCTAGAAGGTCCAGTACTTTGGCCACCTCATGAAAAGAGTTGACTCATTGGAAAAAACTCTGATGCTGGGAGGGATTGAGGGCAGGAGGAGAAGGGGACGACAGTGGATGAGATGGCTGGATGGCATCACAGACTCGATGGACGTGAGTCTGAGTGAACTCCAGGAGATGGTGATGAACAGGGAGGCTTGGCATGCTGCGATTCATGGGGTCACAGAGTCGGACATGACTGAGCGACTGAACTGAACTGAGAAGGTCAGAGATGGTGTCTGATTTCTATACTCTACCTCTGATGCCACTACTTAGTAGGCAGTGAAATATTTATTGAAGAAATGAAATAAAGGACTGTTATTAGGCACTCCTGGGCCAGTCAGTGGTAGGAATGTACTACTAATTCTTATCAGTTAAGTCTGTAATGTGGGTAAGATCAGAGGCTACACATTCTGCCTGATTTTTCCCTGAGGAGGCATTCCTAGAGGATGAAGCCAGAAACATGTCATCATCTGTTACAGGAAAGTGAAGTGTTAGTCGCTCAGTCGTGTCCAACTCTTTGTGACCCCACGGATTGTAGCCTGCCAGGTTCCTCTCTCCATGGGATTCTCCAGGCAAGAATACTGGAGTGGGTTGCCATTTCCTTCTCCAGGGGATCTTCCCAACCCAGGGATCAAACCTGGGTCTCTCACATTGCAAGCAGATTCTTTAACATCTGAGCCACCAGGGAAGCTACAAGACTTGACCTCAAATCCCACCATAGTCTCCTGAAGAGATAAGGTGGACGACATTTAAACATGAAGACTATTTCTGCCTAGAAAGAGGTCAGTTACATCCCCTTGGTACTGTTTCAGCTTGGTACTCTTAGGAAAATAGTTTGGGGTTTTTTTCCTGATAGAGAGGGGGTTATAGGGGGAGGCAAAGATAGTATTTTTTTTTCCCCAAATGGGAGCCAGCACATGAATTATCTTACAGTACCAACTCCAGGGGAGAAAAAAAATCAAAAGTGGAGTGTGATGGTTAATTTTATGTGTCACCTTGACTGGTCACAGGATACACAGATATTTGGTTAAACATTATCTGGGGTACGTCTGTGAGGATGTTTTGGGATGAGATGAACATTTCAGTCAGTAGATGGAGCAAAGCAGATTGCCCTCCCCAGTGTCGGCAGGCCTTATCCAACCCGTTGAGGTCTGAATAGAATACATTCTGAGGAAGGGAGAATTTACTCTTTGAGCTGAGACACTGGTCTTCTGCCCCCAAATTTAGGCTGAAACTGAGACTACCAGCTCCCTGGCTCTTCAGCTTGCAAATCTTGGGATCTCTGAGTCTCCATAATCAAATGAGGCAATTTCTTAATATCTTGTCTGTTTATAACTATATTTATCTGTATAACTACACAGATAGGTTAATGGACCTCTCATTGGTTCTACTTTTCTGGAGAACCCTGAGAACTCCAAAGAGAACATTTCATACCAATGCCACTTGTTAAAATATTTTCAATAATTACAAGAAAAGCAACACTCTCCAGAACTATGGCTAGGTTATATAGATGTTCTTGATCCAGACCAAAGTCCCTGGTCCCTAAAAAGTTGGCAGTTATTGTAGCAACTGAAGTGTTAACTAAAGTCTACCACTTAGCCTTAGAAGAAAGCTAAAATAAATGAAGCATTAACTCTATTCTGGAGAATAATACATTTCTTTAGATGACTGATTCAGCCCCAAATTTTCTTAGGAGTTTTGTCCAGAATCTTTACTAGGAGAACTAATTGTCAAATTCTCTGTAGTAAGAGGATCTGTGACAGGTATGCTGCTGCTGCTGCTAAGTCACTTGAGTCGTGTCCCACTCTGTGCAGCCCGGTAGACAGCAGCCCACCAGGCACTCCCGTCCCTGGGATTCTCCAGGCAAGAACGTTGGAGTGGGTTGCCATTTCCTTCTCCAATGCATGATGAAAATGAAGTCACTTAGTCGTATCTGACTCTTAGCAACTCCATGGACTGCAGCCCACCAGTCCACGGGATTTTCCAGGCAAGAGTACTGGAATGGGTTGCCATGGCCTTCTCCGTGTGATAGGTATACTGTTCAGGGAAACAAAAGTCATTTATAAGGAACTTCTAATTCAAAGTGGATTCTGAAATTGAGGTTGTAGTTCTTAGGAGTTGCCAGAGCACAGAGAACAGAAGGAAAATATCTATCTACACAATGGAGGTTAAAAGGAAAAGTGGGAAATATCGGGGCCATGAGAGAGATTTCCTAAGTTTAACTTTGGTCTTATGGGACGATTGCATCTTTGTATGAATAAAAATAAAAGGAAAAAGCTAAAAAATTAAAAATAAAATTAGATGTTATGTGCCAACCTGGGTGGGAGGGAGGTTTGGGGAAGAATGGATAGGTATGGCTGAGTCCCTTCACTGTCCACCTGAAACTATTACAACAGTTTTAATCAGCTATACCTCAATGCAAAATGCTTTTGGTGTTAAAAATAAAATTGTAAAATAGCAAAAAATAAATAAACTAAAATTAGATTAAAAGAAATAAAAATAAAATTACATTTAAAAATCTAACTAAAAGATCTTCAATGGAAAAAAGATATGAGGCTTGAAAAGAAAGTAGAAATAGTAAGTGTACAAGTATCAAAATTACTCTTGACATTTTCATTCCATGTTTGAAAAAAAAAAAAAAACCCTCTGAGCTCTTATCAACCAGCTGCTTCAGAAACGTATTTTTTTTCATATATATATAAAACTCTAGATTCTATCCACATCTGAATCAAAACATCTGAGTATTACCCAGGAATATGTATTTTCAACAAGCCACAGGTGGTGTTTATACATTTTAAAATTTGGAAGTGAATAATGTTAGTCACTCCATCATGTCTGATTCTTTGCAACATCATGGCCTGCAGCCCCGCCAGGTTCCTCTGTCCATGGAATTCTCCAGGCAAGAATGCTGGTTTGGGTAGTTGTTCCCTTCTCCAGGGGGTCTTCCTCACCCAGGGACTGAACCCAGGTGTCCTACATTGCAGGCAGATTCTTTACCATCCCAACTACCAGAGAAGCCCTTAAAATCTCAGAACCCCTGATATTATTGCATCTTGACTTATTCTAACATGCTCTAGTTTCTGCTCTGTTCATGCCGATGCTTTTAATCTAAGAGCACATTTTTGATAAACTGTGGAACTTTAAAAATTCAATATTCCTGCATATAAAGCCTTTCCAGTCCACATTTAAAGCAGTGCATTCATTGCCAGAAAAGAAGCAACAATTCTACAGAAGCCGATCCCCCTCCTTGTTGCTCTTTATCACAACCTTTGATAGGTCTGGCCCTATCTTAAGACTTAGTTTGGTAACCCTCACACTCACTCAGCTTTAATGATCAGTATCCATGTGAGCCCTGGACAAGCTCAATGGGGAACTGTCCTTTGAAAACTGCAGAAATCTTTCTTGTAAGTGTGTACTGTTTTCTGCAATGGATAGTAGCAGAAAGGACTCATTTTAAAGATACATGAACCTGTGCAAAGGTTCAGAGATCTCCCTCTACCACTGATGTGTTCTGGGACTACATGCAGCCATTTTATTCTCTGACTATTCTTAATTTTAAAAGTGGAGGGTTGGCCTTAAGAACTGTTAAGAGCCCTTCCAATATCAACAAAAAAACTTTTTCGGTAAAAATTAAAATTTGATTTAATTTATACCTATTATTTCTGGTAGAAGAGAAGTAATTCTCTTTTTTTATTTTTTTTACTTTACAATACTGTATTGGTTTTGCCATACATTGATATGAATCTGCCACGGATGTACATAAGTTCCCAATTCTGAACCCCTCTCCCACTACCCTCCCCATATCATCTCTCTGGGTCATCCCAGTGCACCAGCACCCCCCCCAAATGAAAAAAATTAAAAGAAGAAGTAATTCTCATATACTTCAAAGTTAAAAATCAGCCGAGAGAGTACGAGTGTTTAGCCCATATTTAAAATTGAGATCTGCAAAGCATTTTGACGCCTTAGAGGAAGTTTGGGATACCAAACGCTTCCATAGTGTAAACGCAGATCTATGCCTTTTGAGAGATGTGAGGAACTGCCAAGATTACAATCTGTGCAAAAACAAATTGGTAATACAGCATTTGACAAGCAATTTCCTCTCTATAAGTGAGCCTTCACCTTAACTACTTTTACTTAAAAAGCATCTTAAAGAACATCCATTGCAATATTACTGCCTACGTAAATTATGAACAACATCTTGACCCATTTACACTACATATTTTTAAAGAACCTAGATTTTATATTTCAAACATCTCACAGATTCTTTTGCCAAAGTCATTTTAGGAACTCTGTGATAATCTATTCCACAAACCATATGCCACAGTACTATAAAAACCCTAATCAGATCATCATTCATTCTTGTGCCATAACCCCAACAAGGCATTATAAAAACATGGATAGGAGGAAGATCTGGAATTATCCTAGGTGATAATATTAGCATTTTAGATTTCATTCATTATCAAGAATTACCCAAGATTTCACTCAAATTCTATAGCTGCTACTGGTACTGCTGCTAAGTCGTTTCAGTTGTGTCCGACTCTGTGCGACCCCATAGACGGTAGCCCAGCAGGCTCCTCCGCCTATGGGATCCTCCAGGCAAGAACACTGGAATGGGTTGCCATTTCCTTCTCCAATGCATGAAAGTGAAGAGTGAAAGTGAAGCAGCTCAGTAGTGTCCAACTTAGCAACCCCATGGACTGCAGCCTACCAGGCTCCTCCGTCCATGGGATTTTCCAGGCAAGAGTACTGGAGTGGGGTGCCACTGCCTTCTCCAAAATGCTATAGAAGGCAACTTAAATCTTGAATTGTTGGATGGAAAATTCACTGTGGGACAAAGACTAAAATGGCCATCCATCCTGGAAGCAAGAAAATACTGACTTTCCATTGAAAACCTCTTAAGTTTAAAAAATGATGACATTTGTATGAACTACTATAAATCAGAGAATTCCAGACTATTTTAAACCTAGATTATTATTCAGTTCAGTTGCTCAGTCGTGTCTGACTCTTTGCAACTCCATGAATTGCAGCATGCCAAGCCTCCCTGTTCATCACCATCTCCTGGAGTTCACTCAAACTCACATCCATGGAGTTGGTGATGCTATCCAGCCATCTTATCCACTGCCATCCCCTTCTCCTCCTGCCCCCAATCCCTCCCAGCATCAGAGTCTTTTCCAATGAGTCAGCTCTTCACATGAGGTGGCCAAAGTACTGGAGTTTCAGCTTTAGCATTATTCCTTCCAAAGAACACCCAGGGCTGATATCCTTTAGAATGGACTGGTTGGATCTCCTTGCAGTCCAAGAGACTCTCAAGAGTCTTCTCCAACACCACAGTTCAAAAGCATCAATTCTTTGGCGCTCAGCTTTCTTCCCAGTTCAACTCACGCATCCATACATGACCACTGGAAAAACCATAGCCTTGACTAGATGGATCTTTGTTGGAAAAGTAATGTCTCTGCTTTTGAATATGCTACCTAGGTCGATCATAACTTTTCTTCCAAGGAGTAATTGCCTTTTAATTTCATGGCTGCAATCACCATCTTCAGTGATTTTTTAGTATTATGCTTTCTTCAAAAATTTGTTTCAAACTATACCTTTCTATTTCTAAAAAAGTCTGCAGTAACAGATCTAGGGCTCTGTAACCATTTCCCCTAGTACAACTGACTTCACTCTCTCTCATTTCTGTAAACTTCTTTATGGAAAGTGGGAGCAGGAGCAATAATCAAGCCTGTTACAGCTGCCTCATTAACATCTCAAGTCATTATCCAGAGAGTACAGAGTCATAGAAACCTTCCATCTTAGATTGTGAAGGGACTTAGGTTTTAATTCACACCTGTGCATATTTTAGTAAAGCAAACAAATTCAGATTATCTATGCCAAGGTTCAGATTATACAGGTAGATGGGATTTAATGTGTCCACATATCATCTGTCCAGCAGTCACTCTTTCTGTCAGCTCTGCCTGTGTGTGGCCAATGTGCAACAGGTCATAGGCCCAAAGAGGACTATGCAAGGGAAACATAACGGTTACCGTATCATGATTAAAAGTCATACTTGGTTTTTATTCTGCATTGGAAGAGAGGTAGTTTAGGGAGGCAAGTATCACATATGATTTCAAAGGATGCGAGTTCAAATTCCTGACCATGTAACTTTGAGATGATCATTTAATTTCCCTGAAATTATTTCTCCATCTGTTAAAACTGGGCATGCTGGCAGAAGCACAGACACATAGATCAATGGATCAGAATGGAGAGTTCAAAACTAGATCCATACAAACGCAGCCAACTGGTCTCTGACAAGGAAGCAAAAGCAATCCAGTGGAGGAAGGACAGTTGTTGCCTTTTCAAGCAATGATGCTGGAACAACTGGACATCCACAGGCAGAAAAATAAACCTAGACATGTTCCTTACACATTATAGAAGTTTAACTGAAACTAGATACATATCTAAGTGTAAAATGCAAAACTCCAAAACTTCCAGAAAAAAAACATAGAAAAATCTATATGACCTTGCCATTTTTTTTTAACTTTTTATTTTGTTTTGGAGCTTCCCTCATAGCTCAATCAGTGAAGAATCTGCATGCAGTGCAGGAGACCCGATTCCTGGGTCGCAAAGATTCCCTGGAGAAGAAAATGGCAACCCACTCCAGTATTCTTGCCTGGAAAATCCCATGGACAGAGGAGCCTAGCGGGCTACAATCCATGGGGTCACAAGAGTCGGACACAACTTAGTGACTAAACCACCACCATAGCCAATTAATAATGTTGTAATAGTTTCAGATGAACAGTGAAGGGACTCAGCCATACATATATACATATCCATTCTCTCCCAAACTCCCCTCCCGTCCAGGCTGCCACCTATTATTGAGCAGAGATCCATGTACTATACAGTAGGTCCTTGTTGGTTATCCAGTTTAGACAAAGTAGTATGTACATGTCCATCCCAAACTCCCTAACATTTGATAATTCAACATTGAAAGTATGATCAGTCCATGGGGGGAAAAGTTAAATGTGACTTTACTAAAATTAAAGATTCTTTCTCCTCTGCAAAAGACACTGTCAAGAGACTGAAAAGACAAACCATACACTGGTAGAAAATATTAACCAAAAACATCTCTAATGAAAAGACTTATCTAAAATAAAAAGCTGGACATAATAAAATTTAACTTGCATTGATGTTAGATGAGGTGCTAGGTTGTAAAAGTTCTTTACATACAATTGGAATTTAAAAGATTTCCTTAATCCAAAAGCACATTTAAAAGGTTATATTGCAATAGATATTTAATTTTCTAAGTGCTTCATACACGGGCTCATGAGAAACACTTCCTGGTAATAACATTTGTGAACTTTATTTCATTGCCTTGCTCAGCTCACCATTAATTCTTAAAGAAGGAAACAACCCCAAAGAATTCCCAATTTACCACATGTCTAATCCTGTATCTAAGAGGAATAAATTTCTAATGATTTACACTTTCTGGGAAAGAGAAAATGACCATTATAAATGCTTATGAAAAAGATGTTTAAGATTTACACAAAAAGCATTCCTTGGATCTAGGAATATATCAGATTGTTTCACAACTTGAAGAAATTTAAATTGCAAAATCTTTATATTAAAAACATTCAGTATGTTAACATCTTTTAGTCTCTAAGTAGTAGGCTTGATTATTATTATTTTGTTAATATCTTATTTTTTTTATAGTAAGTTGGGTTTCAAAGTGTTCTATTTCATTGCCTTCAATTAACACAGGCTGACTGATTGATGTGAAGGAGCCTAATCTACTCAGTTACATCCTTCTCTAAACACTAATCACTGATTCAGTTAGAATCAGCCCCGGGCAGACTGTAGCCCCACTTTTTAATATGCCTTCGCTCTCTCTCCGGCTAAAGCACAATTTCAATGACTATCATAAATTTGTCTCACGTTTTGTCAGAAACCTTCAGGCAAAGTCCAGGAGACAATTAAACCCAGATAGGTTTATAAAAAAAGAAATCATGGTACTTCCTCAATGGTCCTGTGGCTAAGACTCTGTGTGTCCCACCGCAGGGAACCTGGGTGGACCCCTGGTCAGGGAACTAGATGACATGTGCCAGCTAAGAGCCGGTACAGTCAAATAAACAAACATTTTTAGAAAGAAGAAATTATGGACTCAGACCATGAGAGGGAAACTGAAACAGGTATCTAAAACAATGGAGTAACAATAGGAAACCACTTAAAATGAGGCTATTGCATTGAATATACACTGTATCTACTGAGGCTACACAGACTTGAATAGTGTCAATCAGAAAAATTAGAAGAAAAGAGCTTATCTGGGGTTATAAGACTTTACAATTTGGGAGACAGATTCAGGTAAACTCAAAAGAGTATCCCAGAGAAGAAAGTTCAGTTCAGTCACTCAGTCCTGTCCAACACTTTGCAACCCCATGAATCACAGCATGCCTGGCCTCCCTGTCCATCACCAACTCCCTGAGTCTACTCAAATCCATGTCCATCGAGTCCGTGATGCCATCCAACCATCTCATCCTCTGTCATCTGCTTCTCCACCTGCCCTCAATCTTTCCCAGCATCAGAGTCTTTTCCAATGAGTCAATTCTTCACATCAGGTGGCCAAAGTATTGGAGTTTCAGCTTCAACATCAGTCCTTCCAATTAACACCCAGGAATGATCTCCTTTAGCATGGACTGGTTGGATCTCCTTGCAGCCCAAGAGACTCTCAAGAGTCTTCTCCAACACCACAGTTCAAAAGCATCAATTCTTCGGCGCTCAGCTTTCTTCACAGTCCAACTCTCACATTCATACATGACCACAGGAAAAACCATAAGCTTGACTAGAAGGACCTTTGTTGGCAAAGTAATGTCTCTGCTTTTTAATATGCTGTCTAGGTTGGCCATAACTTTCCTTCCAAGGAGTAAGAGTCTTTAAATTTCACTGCTGCAATCACCATCTGCAGTGATTTTGGAGACCAGAAAAATAAAGTCTGACACTGTTTCCCCATCTATTTCCCATGAAGTGATGGGACTGGATGCCATGATCTTCGTTTTCTGAATGTTGAGCTTTAAGCCAACTTTTTTCATTCTCCTCTTTCACTTTCAAGAGGCTTCTTATTTCCTCTTCACTTTCTGCCATAAGGGTAGTGTCATCAGCATATCTGAGGTTATTGATGTTTCTCCCAGCAATCTTGATTCCAGCTTGTGCTTCCTCCAGCCCAGCGTTTCTCATGATGTACTCTGAGGGACTTATAAAGGCAAATGCCATGAGGCTGTACTCTGACACAAAAGAAATATCTGTCCATATTACGGAATAGGCTATCATGATGCACTGAGGGCAAGGGTCCCATCAGGTTCTCAGGTTTCTAGAACATTGTGAAGATGTTCTGGATGCCTGTGCTATGACAATTCATGATTGAAAGGTCAGATTTCATCCGAGCTGAGAAGCGCATCAGTCATACAGCTCGAAGAGCACTGTCTTAGCAATATCAACCCCATTTTTATTTTCCTTTCAGGATAGGAAATGTGTTAAGAAACCATTTGGTGGCAGCTGGCGACACTGGAGTCCAGGCCTTAAAGCAATATAGGATATGGAGGATGACTTGGCAGATGGTCATCAGTGGGCAACAGGTAGGAAAGAAATTACCACAAGCAATGACCGAGTGCTTACACACCCTATAGCTAGAACAGAAAGCCCATTTCAGCACCCAAAGAAGGAAGGGGATGGAAAGAAAGGAGCAAATAAGTCGATGAGGGCACAACAGGTTTTCTCACAGTGTGCTTCATCTCAAGCAGCATAACCCGACCTTTCTCATTGAAAGAGATCTCTAATGCCCCTGTCTGCTACAGCATTTGCTAAATCTAGAAGCCTTCCTTGAAAAATCGTAGGATCACCTGCTTCTCATCCAGCAGCTGTAAGAAAAACTCTGAACTTGTTAGCAGCTGAAAGTGAGAAAAGGAGGGGTTCAAAGTGACCTCCTTGAATCAAGGTTGATCCCAAAGTGGCCTGAAATTTATACTAAGGATGTATACCTGCTCCTCCTTTACCTAAAGTTGCCCATGAAGTAACAGTGTCTCTTCTGGAAAAGATCTCAGGTGGGAATTTGTCTCTTTGTGCTCTGATGAGCATTCTAGATCTGGATCCTGGGTGGAATTATTCTTTCCTCTTCTTCTAGTTACTCCCAGTCATGATACTGTCCAGAAGAGGAGATGAAGTTTAAACAGTGCTTTCTTTCCCACCAGATGACTGTGGGAACTGAAGATGCTCTAAATATAATCAGCCTCTTACCCAGCTCCAGGAGGAAATAGTTCTGTTAGATCTGGCTGCATCACACCATAAGAAGAGCATCCTCCATATGCTAAAGTGCCATAACCTGTGAGCTGCTGCCTGCTTTTGCATCGCAGGCTTTTCAGTATAACTGCATGTAATACTTTATTTATAGTAATGAAAAAGTACTTAAAATCCAATCCCATAGTTGGAAATTGCCTCTCTCTAAACAGATGTAGAATAATTTAAAAGAAATCTCTTTTTCTCTGGCATTATCAGCACGATCTATTTCCATATCCTACAAGCAGTTTTTCTGTTAAACAACTCGCCTATATTAGATACATTAGCCTAATACACCTTTTGTGTGGCTTAATGGGAAACTGAAATGTAGTTCCCATGCATTTGTCTTTCTTTTTGTGATCCAAATAAATTATTTGTGAATATGTTTCTATAAATTTCCTTTGTCAACAAGTGGTTTTGTTGAGCAAAATTTCTTGTTGAGAACATCCCTTGAGGTGTTTACTGGTAGGCAGAGGATAAAAGGATTGTATTTTCAGTGTGGGTAAGAAAAGTGTGGCTGAATGAATGCATATTATTTACTGACTGTATCAAGCTTTGCATAATACATAAATGAAACAACTACAGCTTGGAAACCCATCATACCTGAGAAATCCCTGGTCAACATCCATTCATTAAGAGTAAATAGGAATAGTATATATAATGGAAACACCCTTCATGTTATTATTACCCTTAACTATTTCCTTCTGAAGCAACCCCTAGTTTATCAATATAGAATATTGATAGAAATCTTTCCTTTGAAATAAAGGATTGTATTTTCAGTGTGGGTAAGAAAAGTGTGGCTGAATGAATGCATATTATTTACTGACTGTATCAAGCTTTGCATAATACATAAATGAAACAACTACAGCTTGGAAACCCATCATACCTGAGAAATCCCTGGTCAACATCCATTCATTAAGAGTAAATAGGAATAGTATATATAATGGAAACACCCTTCATGTTATTATTACCCTTAACTATTTCCTTCTGAAGCAACCCCTAGTTTATCAATATAGAATATTGATAGAAATCTTTCTCTTTGAAAATGGAATGATTGCTACACCCTAAGAGCTAACATCACACATGAATCTACCAATAACAAATGAGACTATTTTTGCACAAAGGAACATTCTTGTTCTACTTTGCAGTTTAAAAAAAAAAAACAATTGCTCTAAGTTTGAATTCCTGAGGTTATAAAAAAATCTTTGAAAATGTATATTAATAACTTCAGTGTTATATCAATGTATTTTTCAACCTCTACTGTAACTAGCAAAATCGAAAACATTTTCAGTAATAAAAGCAGTAGATGAGCCATATCGTTTACATCATATCTCCCCAGCCCAGGAGGAAGTCTAGTAAGAGAGGGGGTGAGTGACTCAGGTAAGGTCACATGGCAAGTGGCCAGCACCACCTCCCTCCCCACCCACGAGTTTCCAGTCCATTTCTCAGCTGACTGACCCATCACGAACCTGAGCAGAGAAGGCAGGAGAACGACAGTCAGGCCAAGGCAGCACCAAGTGCCATGCAGGAGGCGGCTCTCTCCCGCAGAGGTGGCTGGTTGCGTCAGGCAGATCTCTCACTCTGAAAAATCCTTCCACAAGGAAACAGAATTGGAAACCAAGTGTCCCTCTGCTTCTTCAGTCAGTCCTTTACCAAACATTTATTAGTTGGCAACTCTTGGCTGGGCGCCCATAACTACACAGCTAGGGGAATAGTTTGGAGTCAGATATGGGCTGAACTGTGTCCCACACAAAGTCCATATGTAGAAATCCCTAGTACCTCAGAGTATGACTGCTTTGGAGGTCGGGTTTTTTAAAGAGGTGATTACGGCTAAATGAGGTCGTGAGGCAGTGCCTTATTCGACATGACCAATGTCCTTATAAAAAAGAGGAGAGCGGGACACAGATGCGTGTGCAGAGGAAAGAGGCGAAACACAGGTGGTACCAAGTGGCCATCTACCAGCCAAGAAGAGCGGACTCCAAAAGAACCCAGCTTGATCTTGGATTTCTAGCCTCCAAAACCGTGAGAAAATAAATTTCTATTGTTTAAGATCCTCGGGCTGTGGCATTTTATCAAGGCAGACTGGAAACTAA
Source organism: Madoqua kirkii (assembly GCA_006408675.1). Taxonomy (NCBI): domain Eukaryota; kingdom Metazoa; phylum Chordata; class Mammalia; order Artiodactyla; family Bovidae; genus Madoqua; species Madoqua kirkii. The sequence goes on along the minus strand of SJYC01020213.1, from coordinate 12,749 downwards.
TCCAGGTTACAAGGATGAACACAAGATCATCACTGCCGTGAAGGAGCTCACTGTCCATCAGGACAGAGGGGTGTGGCTCCTTATGAGAATGCTGCGGTTCTGGGGTACGGAGAGGAGAAGTCAACTAACTGCTCTTTCTTGGGGACTACGGATGTCTTCACAAAGAAGGGGGAGATTAAGCTGAGCAGTCAAAGATTAGAGTAGTTGACCCCAGAAGAGAAGTGGAGAAAATGGCACCCCACTCCAGTACTCTTGCCTGGAAAATCCCATGAACGGGGGAGCCTGGTGGGCTTCAGTCCATGGGGCTCGCGAACAGTCGGACATGACTGAGCGACTCCACTTTCACTTTTCACTTTCATGCATTGGAGAAGGAAATGGCAGCCCACTCCAGTATTCTTGCCTGGAGAATCCCAGGGACGGGGGAACCTGGTGGGCTGCCGTCTATGGGGTCACACAGAGTCAGACATGACTGAAGTGACTTAGCAGCAGCAGAGAGAACAGAATGGGTGCAGTGCTCACCCTGTGGAAACACACAGCGCTTCCTGAGAAGCATCAGCTGTGTTGCGTGCACGCTGCACAGACAGGGGATTATGGGAGACGAGGCTGGAGAACAAAGCCAGAGTGAAATATTCAAGCGAGTAGAAGGATACAATAAGGAGTTTGAATTTCATTCTGAGATAAGTAGGGATTTCTATGCAAGGAAACAGAATTATCTGATCTGTATTTTATGATCTAACGACAGGGTATAAGAAACGTAGAAGAGAGAGGACGCCCCAGCGAGAGAGACAAGTTAGAGGACTAGTGCTACAGCCCAGACAGAAATGTCCGTAACTTTTCTAGGGAATCAGCAACAGAAATGGAGGTGCAGAGAAAGAAGGATGACAGTGGCAAATTCAGGAGTAAAAGAATTAAATGCCTACAGTTGCTACTGCCTAATCTCTGAGACTATCTCTAAGGAAGATGCTGAAATCAGTAGGACTAGGAATCAAAGTAGAAGCCAGGATTAGGGGGCTTGTGGGTCCAAACCTCAAACCACCCCCCTTGCTGATCCAATAAATGCTGTATATTTGGCCCTGTCCTCTGGGCCCACGGAAGGTATGGGGACAAATCAGGAAGAGCAGAAAGAAACCATGTTTGCACAAGGAGAACTTTCACATGTAAGTCAAAGTGCATAAAGGCTAGAACAATATCATGAATTCCCTCTCCCTGAGACCTACTGAAACCACTTCTTAGAAAACGTATATTTGTGCATAATGTGTCCAGGACATTCTAAACTGCAAATGGAAACAACACAAGACTGCATCAGCCACAGCCCAGGATCTCTACACCCTTCAGAGTCTCGTGGTGAGTATACGGCTCCAAGAGAGGCCCATCCAATAAGACCAGAGGCCTAACCAGCAAGGTAAGGTAACCAGCTAAGTGGTAGTGGCAAAGAACCCACCTGCCAATGCAGGAGACGTAAGATACGTGGGTCTGGCCCCTGGGTCAGGAAGATCCCCTGGAGAAGGGCATGGAAACCCATTCCAGTATTCTTGCCTGGAGACTCCCATGGACAGAGGAGCCTGGCAGGCTACAATCTATAGGGTCACAAAGAGTTGGACACAATTGCATGACTGACTCAATGGACATGAATCTAAGCAGACTCTGGGATAGAGAGAAGGATACGGAAGCCTGATGTGCTGCAGTCCATGGCGTCATAAAATGATAAAACGTCACGCATGGCTTAGCAACTGAACAACAATGAACATGAGAGAGTGAACAAGAATGAAGACAAAAGTACTGGAACCTTGAACTAAGGAAGTCAGAGTGGAAAATGATGGAGCCACTGAATGTAGCAATCAATCTGAGGAAGCACCTGCTGATGTCTGGTGCAAACCCTCAGCCTCTGGTTTCTCCTCCTTCCTTTCCAACATGCAAGTATTTCCCAGATGAGAATTAAGGGGATGAAGTGATCCTTGCTGGTTGTCCTTTCACTGCCCTACTTATAACCTTAAGACAACCAACCAATCTACTTATAACCTCTCCACAACAGTACAAGACTAGGGATGAAGACTAGAGCAGGCAGGGGAGTCAGGGGGTCTGATCCAGGGGTGTACACAGCCTCCTTCAGAAGGAAGAGAAGCAGGGCTTTGCTTCCAGGTTGGAGATGGGGCTTAGCCCTCCTTCCCAATCACAGCCAAGCGGTAGTACTGATGGACTTCCTCGCAGATAAACCACAGTGAAGGCGAGTGTTTTGGCATCAGAATCTTGAGGGGAGGGAGTTTACAACTTGGCACATAATAAAGAGGGGTGGCCATCTTCATCACCGCATTCTAAAATGGAAACTCTGTCTTCTGTAACACACCAGGATCAAACATCTATATTCCTATCCTCTCTGGCCGTTAGTTCCTGTCTCAGACACCTCACCCCAGGTAAGTGAAGCTCTTCTTCCTCCTTACTGTCTTGAAAATAGTTTCCAACCCTTGGTCTCCTGCTTCACATATGGTCATAGGACATCATCAGAAATTTCTTCCCTGCGAGTATTGAGCAAATAGAAGTTCAACTTGCCCACGTGTGCAAGTGGCTGCAGTCAATGTACGATGCTCGGCTGGTCTCCTAAGCAGGTATGTCTGGCTGAACCAGCTGGCCATGGTCTAGGCATCCACTCTTCAGCAGCGTCCAAGTACACCTGCCTTAACTTAAACTTTCTATTTTGTATTGGGGTAGAGCCAATTAACAATACTGCGATAGTTTCAGGTGAACAGGAAAGGGCCTCAGCCATACATATACATGTATCCATTCTCTCCAAACTCCCCTCCCACCCAGATTGCCAGTTAACATTGCACAGAGTTCCCTGTGCTCTACAGTACATTCTTATTGGTTCCATTTTAAACAGCACAGTGTGTACATGCACTCGTCCTCTGCAATATCCCATACAGTGTCTGTGGAGTGTATTTTCTCTCTAAATATTTTTTTAGGACCATGATACTCCAAATTGCAGTCCAAAAACATCTGTTCTAATAAGGTGAACTACTACAGCCTGAAGTTTCAAGCAGTTAATTTTTTGATGCACGGAATTTAAAGCCGCTACTAGACTGGAGAGGCGTCTGTGCTCCAGACAGGTCACTGCCATGAATCTGAATTACCTGGGCGTTAGGCATGGGGCTGTTACTCCAGCGTTCACACACATGTGAAACCAGGGTAGCCTCGGGGTGAGGAGGGGGGAGTAAGATATAAAAGGGCAGCAAGTCATTGTGAGTTATGAGGAAGAGGAGAAAAACAGAAGAGGCACTGTTTCCAGGCCTACAATTTCGGTTCCAACAGAACCTCTTTTATTCAGAAGTGCCAGCTGCACCCCATCTTTCCTCGTGCCTTCTAGACTCATGGCTCAATCCTGTCTCTACACAAATGTGGAGTCTCGGGAATTACCCTGACTTGGAAAATCCTGCAGTCTGCTTTAGTTACTGCATATGAAGCTTCATTTTTAAGAAAATGAGGAGAGCAAGCTGATTAATTGGTAATCATCTTAAATCTCTTCCATAGGAAACAACCAAGAGGATATTAACATTTTTAAATTTGCCTAAACTTTGAGACATATTCTTTCTAACTAGAGGTCCCCGATTTCCTTGTTCCTATAGCATTTACTTTGCAACTCCATGGACTGCAGCCTGCAAGGCTCCTCTGTCCATGGAATTTTCCAGGCAACAATACTGGAGTGAATTGTAATTTCCTTCAGGGGAACTTCCCAGCCGAGGGATAGAACCTGCATCTCTTGCATTGGCAGGTGAATTTTTCACCTCTGAGCTACCCGGGAAGCCCCGACTCTTGTTAGTTTTATAATCCAGGAACATCTTCCTCAAGGACTGGGACTCATCCCTTTGAAATGTAACCATGAAGGAATCGAAGACCCCTATCAACATCTGTGGAAGGGCAGGGAATCTAACTTTGGTGATCCACAAATAGCAGGTACAGACGGCCTCATCACACTGAGAAACCAGCCCCTTCATGACCTCTAGAACTTTCCTAGTGACTCACTCCAACTCTTAAAAACTCTCCCACCTTTTGTGTCAGTGGAATTGAGTTTAATCTCTGTCTCTTAGGGCAACTGTCTTGACCCTTACTGCAAAACTCTTGAGAGAGACTGGAGCAGAATCCATTAAATATATCACTGAGAATCCAGAGTCTGAATCCAGTGGATCTATTCCCAGAATTTTGTAGGACTATAAATGAATTTATTTAAAGCAAAAAGTTGGTCAAAAGCTAGATGTTAAGTCTACTTCCTGAATCTGTTTTAGCCCTGAAAGTAGACTGAGAAGCCCTGAGTGTCTTATGCTGCTGCCGCTGCTAAGTCGCTTCAGTCGTGTCCGACTCTGTGCGATCTCATAGAGGCCATAGATGGCAGCCCACCAGGCTCCCCGTCCCTGGGATTCTCCAGGCAAGAACACTGGAGTGGGTTGCCATTTCCTTCTCCAATGCATGAAAGTGAAAAGTGAAAGTCAAGTCACTCGGTCGTGTCAAACTTTTCACGACCCCATGGACTGCAGCCTACCAAGCTCCTCTGTCCATGGGATTTTCCAGGCAAGAGTAATGGAGTGGTGTGCCATTGCCTTCTCCAATGTCCTATGAAAACTTTCTAAATATATATTTCTATATATATACACACACACATATATATAATCAATAACTAATAATCTACTGTATAGTACAAAGAACTCTGCTCAGTTCTGAGTTTACATGGGAATAGAATCTAAACAAGAGTGGATATATGCATATGTTTAGCTGATACATTTTTCTGTAAAGAAGAAACTAATACAACGTTGTAAATCAACTATACTCCAATAATTTTTTTAAAAGAACTTTCTATAGACTGGGCACCAGATCCTTGCAGGGCTAAACAGATAGGATCAACTTTCATTTCAATCAGTCTGTATTTTTAAATGTGAAAATGCCTTAGACATGAAAGTAAACATAGATGAGCTTGCTTGAAATATATATGATGACACATGCTTAAAAAATGACTATAACTGAGATTTTAAAAATTTATGCCATACAACATAATCAAGGCCATCTATGACAAACACACAGCTAAATAATGATGAAAAGCTTAAAGCTTTTCCTCTAAGATCAGGAACGAGACAAGAATGTCCATTATTGCCACTTGTATTCAACATTGTATTAGAAGTTCTAGCCACAGCAATTCAAAAAGAAAAGGAGGCATCCGCACTGGAAGAGAAGTAAAACTGCCAATATATGCAAATGACACAATCAGTTCAGTCGCTCAGTTGTGTCTGACTCTTTGCCACCCCATGAAATGCAGCACGCCAGGCCTCCCTGTCCATCATCAACTCCCAGAGTTCACTCAAACTCACTACATATAAAAAATCCTAAGGAGTCTACCAAAAAACTATTAGAACTGATAAATTCATTATAACTGAGATTTTAAAAATTTATGCCATACAACATAATCAAGGCCATCTATGACAAACACACAGCTAAATAATGATGAAAAGCTTAAAGCTTTTCCTCTAAGATCAGGAACGAGACAAGAATGTCCATTATTGCCACTTGTATTCAACATTGTATTAGAAGTTCTAGCCACAGCAATTCAAAAAGAAAAGGAGGCATCCGCACTGGAAGAGAAGTAAAACTGCCAATATATGCAAATGACACAATCAGTTCAGTCGCTCAGTTGTGTCTGACTCTTTGCCACCCCATGAAATGCAGCACGCCAGGCCTCCCTGTCCATCATCAACTCCCAGAGTTCACTCAAACTCACTACATATAAAAAATCCTAAGGAGTCTACCAAAAAACTATTAGAACTGATAAATTCAGTAAAGTTAGAGTATAAAACTGATAGACAGAAATCTTTCAATAACAAACTAATAACAAACTACCAGAAAGAGAAATTAAGAAAACAGTTCCATTTATCAAAAAGAACAAAATACCCAGGAATATATTTAACCAAGCAGATAAAAGAATTGTACTCTAAAAACTGTAAGACACTGATGAAAGAAGCTGAAGACAACACAAATGGAAAGATAAGCTAAGTTCAAGAAGAGGAAGAATTATTACGGCTAAAACCCTCATACTACCCAAAGCAATCTACAGCTTCAATGCAATCATTATCAAAGTGTGAACGGTATTTTTCACAAAAATAAAACAGATAATTCTAAGACATAAAGAGGGCCAAAAGACATGAAAAAATGCCTAGCATCTCTAATCATCAGGGAAATGCAAATCAAAACCACAATGACATAGCATCTCATTCAGAATGGCTGTTTCTGAAAAGAAAGATATATCAAGCCCTGGCAAGAATGTGGAGAAAGGGAAACTTTATGCATGGTTAATCGGAATGTCCATTGGTGCAGTCAGTATGGAAAACAGAATCAGTTTTCCTAGAACATTCAAAGATAGAATATGATCCAGCAGTTCCACTTCTGGGTATATTCCAAAGAACTAAAAACACTAATTTGAAAAGATGTTTCCATTTTTACATTCGTATAGCATTATTTGCAATGGCCAAGACACTGAAGCAACCTAAGTGGTCCATCAATAGATGAATAAAGATGTGGCAAGCATATATATTGATTATATATACATATATCCATTAAAAAGAATAAAGTCTTGCCATTTGTGACAACATTATAGTATGGACCTAGACAGTATTATGCTAAGTGAAATAAGTTAGATAGTATAGGAAATATAGTTAATAATATTGTAATAACTTTGGATGTGAAAATTCCATTAAAAAGAATAAAGTCTTGCCATTTGTGACAACATTATAGTATGGACCTAGACAGTATTATGCTAAGTGAAATAAGTTAGATAGTATAGGAAATATAGTTAATAATATTGTAATAACTTTGGATGTGAAAATTGGACTGTGAAGAAAGCTGAGCACCGAACAATTGATGCTTTTGAACTGTGGTGTTGGAGAAGACTCTTGAGAGTCCCTTGGACTGCAAGGAGATCCAACCAGTCCATTCTGAAGGAGATCAGCCCTGGGATTTCTTTGGAAGGACTGATGCTAAAGCTGAAACTCCAATACTTTGGCCACCTCATGCAAAGAGTTGACTCACTGGAAAGACTCTGATGCTGGGAGGGATTGGGGGCAGGAAGAGAAGGGGATGACAGAGGTTGAGATGGCTGGATGGCATCACCGACTCGATGGACATGAGTTTGTGTGAATTCCAGGAGATGGTGATGGACAGGGAGGCCTGGCGTGGTGCAATTCTTGGGGTGGCAGAGTCGGACATGACTGAGCGACTGAACTGACTGTATGATGACAAATGATACATTGAGATGGTCAATTTAGAATGCATGGAAATGTCAAATCACTATGCTGTACACTTGAAACTAACAATATTGCATGTCAACTATACTTTTATTTTTTTTTAATGGGAAAAAATTTAACCATGCAACATTTATTTTGTATTATAGAGCCTAACTTCCTTATCTCTTTTGATTTTTTAATCAAATATCTGATTGACTTTTATTTTCCTACTGCAGTTTTGTTGTATTACAATTTCGCTTTCCTGACTTAACTACTGTAATATTTGAAGGCTCTCTTGTGCCAGCATACATGCAGCTTAGTCCAGTCAAATAAGACCGGTAACTCTTTAGTGAGCCCTTCTGCTATACTGTAGACCCTTATTGCCCTAGATGAGGATAGAAAATTTCACATTAAACTTTCTTTTTTATATCGTCCAGTTTAATTTAACACGGTAAAGGGCATATTACTAAACGCTTCCTAAGGAAAAGGAGATTATGCAGGAGAAAGTTAGATCCCCATGAATTATTAAAACCTCCAGTGGTCACTTTGCCTTCATCATTTCACCTTTAAAGACAGGCTGTAACATTTACAAACCATTGTGTGACTAACGTGCATAAGAACACAGCCTGGCTATTTACAGTAGCAAATTGCCTTGAGAGAGAGGAGTGAAATTCCCTCTCCCATTGAAATGCTCAGAAGCAATTAACTGTATGGTATATAGTATAATCTAAGGAAGATTATAAAGGAAAAGAAGAATTATGTTCAAACTGAATTGAGTCCTAAGTAGAAGTAGGTTTATGTTTAAATAAACAAAAATACTTTGGTAGATGAATTACTTGATTCCTAGGCTTTAAAAAAATTCATAGACTGCATTTGCTTAAAAATTCATGGAGGGTATTGAGAACACATTTTTCTCAAATCAGAAAGGCCCACTGAGAAGAAGTCATGATTCAGATGAGTTTTAATTTCTTTCAGATGAATCACAAAACAAACTCAGTTAACCAGCCTGAAACTTTTTTTCACTCTTAAATTAAGTATCTCAAAACTTTTCTTGTGTGTCATTTATATACAGCATACATTTTTATTTGCAATACCAACATCCATGAAAAGACAATCCTATTATAGTCATTTTGACCTTAGAGCCTGAACCGTTGTACAGCATCACGCATATATTTCGGAAGGCAGAGAAGACCTAACATTGCTTCTCAAAGTCCTGCCCATGCTTCACTGTTAAGCTGTCATCCGGGTCCTCAAATTTTAACTGGTTTTCTTCCTATTCATCAGCCAAGCTCTGAGCTCTGTACTTAAATACTCTGCTTTGTAAAATAACTATATCATTTTCTCTCCACACACCCACAATTGTATGTCTAAGTGCAGGATCTTAGCTATTGACCACAGGTCTAAATTTTCTATAGTATCTAGTTCAGAGCCTCATGCATAGTAGGTTTTCAGGGGATGAGCAAATTACTCCACGTTGCAGAAGACAGTAAAAATGTGGAATTAACTTTATTACCACATAAGCACCGTATTTACTAATTTCCTTCTTTCCTCTTCCACAAAAGTCAAAAACATTCACATAATAAATATGGACACTGAAAATATTGTTCTTTGCTCATTTCATTTCCTATTTTATCTGCTGCAAAAGATAAAATATTGATCATAAAACATCAACAATGCAAAAAATACCAATATGCCCAAGTCATAGTTTATTCAGCCAAATACAGAGAAATACTCCCCCAGCAGGTAACTCTTGCCATTCAGCCCACATATGTTTACTATACCCCAGTTATGTGATAAGCACTTTCAGATAGAACCAACATGGTGAGCAAAAAGCATGCCACATGCCTTCAGAGTTTGCAACCCACCTGGGGAGAGAGACACTAAGTAAACAAAAAGATACCAATATAATTACAATTTTGTAAGTGATACAGAGGAAAAGACATACTAAGCAGAAATTATGCTACAGAGGACTCATTTTAGAAAAAGTGATCAAGGAAAACTTTCTGAAATAGCACTATTCAAACTGACATTTATAGAATGAGCAGCATTTCACACACACAAAACAGCATGTATGAGGTTTATTGAAGAATGTAGTGTGTTTTAGGAACTAAAATTTAGTGGAAGGTGGAAAGAGAATAGTAAAAAACAAGATCTGACTATATTCTATCTACAATGAGTTCATTTTAGACTTAAGGACATAGGCTGAAAATGACAGGATGAAAAAAGATATTCCATGCAACTGGTAACCAAAAGAGAATGGGGAAGGCTATACTTTGTCTTTAAGTAACAAAAAATCACAGGAGACAAAGAAGGATATTATATATGATAAAAGGGTCAATCCATCAGGAGGATATAGCAATTACAAACATATGTACCCAACATCTAAATTGTATATTTAGAACACTTACATATATAAAAGCAAACTGACAGTACTGAAGGAAGAAATAGAGAGGAATACAATAATAATAGATGTCAATACCCCACTTTCAATAATCGACAGAATATCTAGAAAGATAAGGAAAAGGAGATGTGAATAGAATTAAATAAACCTGTAGAATCAAATAAACCTAACAGACACACACAGAACTTTCCACCCAACACAATGGGTCTCAAGTGCCCGTAGATATTTACCTAGGATATATGTTTGGAGAAGGTGATGGCATTCCACTCCAGTACTCTTGCCTGAAAAATCCCATGGATGGAAAAGCCTGGTAGGATACAGTCCATGGGGTCATGAAGAGTCGGACACAACTGAGCGACCTCACTTTCACTCACTTTATCATATGTTAGATTACAAACAAGGTCACAAAACAAGTTTTGACAAATTTAAGAAGAATGAAATCATACCAAGTAATTTTTTCTGATCATAATAATATGAAACTAGAAATTAAATACACAAAATGAAAAGATTCACAAATACATGGGGATAAAACAAAATGCTAAATAAAAACCAATAGGTCACAAAAGAAATAAGAGAAAAAAAAAATCCTTGAGTCAAACATAAAAAGAAATATACTAAAATTTGTGGGACACAGCAAAAGCAGGTCTATAAGGAACAGTTACAGAGATAAATGTCTACCTCAAGAAATATGAAAACTCTTAACCTAAATTTGTTTCTCAAGCAACTACTCGAAGAATAAATGAAGCACAAAGTTAGTTAGAAAGAAGGAAATACAGAGAAGAAATAAATGAAAGAAACTGAAAGACAATAGAGAAGATCAATGAAACTAAAAGCTGATTTGAAAATAAACAAAATCGACAAACCTTTAGCTAGGCTCACTGAAGGAAAAAAAGAGGAATAAAAATAAAATCAGAACGAAAAGGGGGACATTACAAGTGATAACACATAAATCATTACACAGCTATGAACAATTTATGCCATCAATTTGGCCTAGAAAAAAAATGAACATATTCCTAGAACATACAGCATACCAAGACTGAATAATGGTGAAACAGAAAATCTGAAGAGCACAATTACTAGAAAGGATGTTGAATCAGTAACCCTAAACCTCTCAATAAACAAAAATCCAAGGCCAGAGAGTTTCACTTGTGATTTCTATCAAATATTTAAAGAAGAATTAAAATGAATTGCTCTCAAACTTTTCTAAAAAAAAAAAAAAAGAGGAGAGAATCCTTCCGCATTCATTATATGATGCCAGCATTACCTTGATACCAAAATCAGTCAGAGTTAACTATAAATAAAGAAAATAAAGACTTGTCTGGTGGCTCAGATGGTAAAGCGTCTACCTATAATGTGGGAGACCTGGGTTTGACCCCTGGGTCAGAAAGATCCTCTGGAGAAGGAAATGCCACCCCACTCCAGTACTCTTGCCTGGAGAATCCCATGGATGGAGGAGCCTGGTAGGCTACAGTCCCTGGGACCACAAAGAGTCAGACACGACTGAGCGACTAAACTTTCTCTTTCAGGCCCACATTCCTGACAAATATATAGATGCGAAAATACTCAACAAAATATTAGCAAAGTGAATTCAACAAAACATTAAAAGAATCATATGCCATGATTAAGTGGGATTTGTACCAGGGATGTAAGAATGAGGCAATGTCTGCAAAATCAGCGTGAAACACCACGTGAAGGGTAACAATCATATAACCATCTCAATAGATGCAGCAAAAACATTTGGCAAAATTCAATATGTATTCGTGATTAAAAATTCTGAGTATAAAGAGAATGTACCTCAAAATAATAAAGGTCATATCTGTCAAGTCTACAGCTAACATCACAGTTTATGGTAAAAAGCTCAGACCTTTTCCTCTAAAACAGGAAAAGGACAAGGATGTCCATTCTCACCACTTTACTACAACATAGTATTAGAAGTCCAAGCCAGATCAGTTAGTCAAGAAGAACCAATAAAAGGCATCCCAATTGAAAAGCAAGAAGTAAAACTGTCACTATTTGTGGATAACACTGTTATAAAACCTCTCCATCGGAAAAATGGTTTGAATAAACAAATTCAGTAAAGTTGTAAGAAATAAAATCGGTACACAAAAATCTGTTGCCTTTCTATATACTAATAAAGAACTACAAGAGAAATTAAGAAAACAATCCCATTTAAAACTACATCAAAAATAACAAAATACATAGGAATAAATTTAATCAAGGAGGGGAAAGAAGTTTATATTGAAAACTATAAGATGTTAATGAAAGAAATTAAAGAAGACACGAATAAATGGGAAGATATTTCATGCTCATAGACAGGAAGAATTGATCATGTTTAAATGTTGATTCTATCCAAAGCAATCTACAGATTCAATGCAAACTTTATCGAAGTTCCAAAGGCATTTTTCACAGAAATACAGAAAATAATCCTAATGTTTGTAAGCAACCACCCCTGAAAAACCAAGCAATCTTCAAAAACAAAGTTGGAGACATCATGTTCCTTGATTTCTAAATATATTGCAAAGTTACAGTAATTGAAACTATGATATTGGTATCATAACAGGCAATAGATCATAGAACAGAATAGAAAGCTCAGAAATGAACCCACACATATAGGGTCAATTAATTTATGATGGGTCAACATTATAAATGGGGTAAGGACAGTCTCTTTGATACAGTGTTGGGAAAACTAGACAGTCACATGCCCAAGAATGAAAACTGACCACTATCTTATACCATACACAAAAACTAGCTCAAAATACATTAAAGGTTTAAACATAAGAGCCGAAATTATAAAACTCCCAGGACAAAATAAACAGTAAACGCCTTGACATAGTTCAGGTAATGAATTTTTTAATCTGACAAAACCAACAAAAGCAAAAATAAGTAGAACAACGTCAAACTGAAAATCTTCTGCTCAACAAAGGAAACTATCAACAAAATGAAAAGGCAAAGTCAGCATACTAAATAGAATAAAATATTTGTAGTCATTTACCTGATAAAGGGTCAATATCCAGAATATATAGACTCATACAACTCAAAAGCGAAAACAAAACAAACAAAAAAACTCTGAACCAAATGAAAAACAAACACAAACA